>JAQIXU010001207.1:0-19530 GCA_034701245.1 Strigamia transsilvanica | reverse complement strand
TTTTTTTTTGGTCTAAAAAGTTGCAAGAAAGTAGGGAATGCTGGTTGGTCATTTCGACAACCAGATTGTCTAATAATTCCAAAAAACATGTTTTTAGTAGTATGTGTAATGTGTACCACAGATTACTATTAAACAGTTCTAAACTGGACTGCCTGATCGTTGCGCCCTCAGTGGTCAAAATAAAGAACTTGCGATCAAAAAAAGGGTCAAAGACAGCGGCTTCGTTCGGTCACCAATCCTATTCACCGTGACCCACTACAATAAATTTCTTGGATTTCAGAGATTTGTAAGATTTCAAAGATTTACTATGAATTTGAAGATTTCAGGTGGATTCCTTTAACGATTTTGCTTGATTTTGCTACATTTTCCGAATTTGTTCAATTTCTTTAATTTTCTGAATTTCTAGGATTTAAGCGATTTCATGGATTTCGAGATTCAAAATCTAGGTTACCCCCTCAGAAAAACACGACAAAAAAATTGTCGGCCATTTTCCACCCATAGAAACAGTGCAGATCAAATAACAAAACAAAAAAAAATAATTAAAAAAATATCGGGCCCGTCCGGGATTTGAACCCGGGACCTCTCGCACCCAAAGCGAGAATCATACCCCTAGACCAACGGGCCACCTGTTAACCAATCTCAAAACTATGAATTATATAACTTAAATCAAAGATGGCGATTTGATTTTTATTTCATTTTTATTACACTTTGATTTGTAAGTAATAAAATGAATTAAATGCGATTTTGATTTTGATTTTCATGTTTCATTTTATTTTATTTTTGTTTAACGATAAAACTGCAACATAAATTCATTTTTTTTAAAACCGGAAATGAACTACAAAATGTGATTTTCGGGTGAAATTAATTCGTATCCGTCGGCCGAGTTGCCATTGTCGATCAAGTAGCCTAAAAACGACTCGATCGCCATTTTCTTCTTCGTTACGGTCAATACTGGAGCGGTATTTACGTCCAAATTGAGCACTTTAGCCGCGCTACAAGAAAAACAAGAAAAATAATTATGATAATGGAATAATGTCGAATTTTTTAATTAACAATTCGATTTTTTTTCGTACTTGCAAATCGATTCTTGTTCGGATTCGGAAAAATCGGAGGAAAACAGAAGTGATTGCATTTTGTATGAAATGGAGAAATCTTTGAGTGTTTTCTCCACACGAAGGAGATCCAGTTCGGATTCGGTTAGCATTTCGTTTCGCTTGATGTTGATGTCTGGGAATGGTTTTTTGAGCTGGAAATGGAAAAAAAGTGGATGTTTGGTTAAAATTGAATATTTTTAGGTAAAAATTTCGATTTTTACAATATTTCGTGGTAAAAATACAAATTCTTGGAATTATTTTAAGGTAAGAAATTGGATTTTTGCAATATTTTTATGCAAACAAATTAATTTTTACAATTTTTTAAGGTAAAAAATTTGTAAAAATTCTATTTTTATCTTTGAAAAATTCGTACAAAGATAAAAACTGAATTTGTAAAAATTTGATTTTTATCTTAAAACATTCAAATAATTCAATTTTCATCTTGAAAATCTATTGAGATCTTATTTTCACGTAAAAAAAAAAAAGAATTGGAAAAATTGAATTTTGACAATTTTTTGTGGAAAAAATTCAATTTTCACTATTATATAATGTAAAAATTAAGATTTTAAATTTTTTTAACGTACAACTCGAATTCATACAATTTCTTTCTTGGAGTGTAAACGTAATTTATACAAATTTTCAAGGCAAGAATTGAATCATTTGAATAATTCAAGGTAAAAATTGAATTTTCGCAATTTTTAAGGTAAAAAATTGAATTTTTTGAATATTTCAACGTAAAAAATTGAATTTTTTGAATATTTTAAGGTAAAAAATTGAATTTTTTGAATATTTCAACGTAAAAATTCGAATTTTTTGAATATTTTAAGGTAAAAAATTTTGTATATTTTAAGGTAAAAAATTTTGTATATTTCAAAGTAAAAAATTGAATTTTTACAATTTTTCAAGGAAAAAACTAAATTTTTCAATTTTTCAAGGAAAAAACTAAATTTTTCAATTTTTCAAGGAAAAAACTAAATTTTTCAATTTTTCAATGTAAAAACCCAATTTTTCCAACATTTCAAGAAAAAATTTTTTTTAAAACTCCTCCCAAACTAAAAACCAAATTTGTACAACATAGTCTTACAACAACTGTATAACATCTCCTCTTCAATTTCTCCACCGCCACTTTTGCCACACTCGTCATCGGCTCCTTAACATCACTCTCGGCCGCCGCTATGAAATTCGCTCCCAAACTAAACGCCTCAATCCTAAAAACAAAACCAAAACAAAAAAAATCAACCAAACAAACCCAAAAACAAAACAAAAACACCCAAAACTCACCCTTTAAACACCTTAAACACCAAACTATTATCGTTCATCTCCGCCGAATAATTCAAATTCCTCGCCGCATCACATCCGGGCATCTCAAACAGAACAAACTCCGCTCCGCACAGATCAAGTTTCTTAACCCCGGATCCACCGCCGCCATTTTGCAACTCCGGCACATCATCAACGGTAGAAGCATCGATTTTATTCCCTTTCTTGACCAATGCGTCCACCTCCCCCAACAAACCATCAAAAGCCTGACCCTTGGCAATCAACTTGGTCTTCCCGGTCCCCTCGAACAAGGAAAAACCGTCCAATGCGATCACGCATTTCGCGCAATTCTCAACCTTATCGAATGCATTTGTCTGGCGGATTTGAATTCCGGCCGTTTTCGCGCATGCGTACACCTTGTAAGGAGCGGTCACGTTTTCCTCTTTAAAGTCGTCCGCGGCGCTCTTTAATGCGGTCAATTTGGGTAAAATTTTCAACAAATCGGCGTCTTTGGCGTGTTTGATTGACGGTATCGATCGGACCACGAACGGTAGCTTCGCCACTACGAATTGCAGCGCCGATTTGTCCTCGATCAGTCTGATGAGCTTGGCGCATGCGCTTTCCTTAGTCGTTGCTTCGGCTATGAGGAATCGTTCGATGTGCAGTTGGGTTTTATCGGCTGTCTGGCTCCATTCGAAGGAAAAATCGCAATTTTTTAAACTGGATTCGACTTTTCCGGTCAAATCCGACGTGACTTGTCCTTGAGTTTTATAGTATATTCGCTTGAATTGGGATAAAAGCGACGAGACTTCGTCGGAAAAGGCTCCTTTTGATTTTAGGAAGTTGGCGGTCGACTCGGGCCGGTCGATTTTCGCTTTTTCCGCGGTTTTTGCGACTTCCGGGTCTGGTTTTGTCGGTTGGGGTGGGACCTCTGGTGGCGGGTCGGCGAGTTTCGCCTTTTTCACAGGCGATTCTAAAGAAATGGAAAGAAAAATTAATTTATTTTGGTTTTATTAATTTTTTTGTGTATTAAATCGATTTTTACCTTGTTTGTTGTCGTTATCGAACTTGCGTTTTTGTTTGATGTTTTTATTTCTGCCCATTTTAGTGGATTTTCACGTTTTAGGGTTATAGTAACACGTGGGTGACACGAATCTACGGGTTTTTGTTGTTTTAAACGAGTTGTTTGACTCGGGACTTATGTAACGACAATTAAACACACTGAAATAATAAATATATATCGCTATTCAATTTTAAGTAGTTCGGATTGTACAATAATTACGTGTAAAGTGCGACGTACGCGTTGCCGGAGTGCAGTGCGCGCTGTAGGTGCTGGTTAGCTGCAGTACGGCTCCTTGTGTTAAATCTAAGCCCGTTGCTCTTCCAGGAGCGAATAATGAGTCGATAACATACTTGTGTTTGGACAACGTTTAATTTTACAAATAAATCATCCCAGAAGTATAATAATTTTATTTTATACATAAATATTTTTAATACAGTGAATTATTATCAGGTTACGCAAGAAACGATAAAAATAGGCTTTAGCTTTCTGATGTATTACGTAGGTCTGGAGATGATTGCGACCATTATTTCGCTCGTATCTGGTTTTCGATAGTTCCACAACGCCGCGCAAATTTTAAATTTGCAGATTGCACTCGAAATGCCGCGATATTTAGGCATTGATTACTTAACTGAGGCATCTGAAAAACAATTTTCTCTGTTTTATCAATTGCATTTACCATTACCACAACTTGATAGTCCAAACACGGAACAAATTCTAGAGGATTTCCATAAACCCTGGCTGAAACTGACGAGTAAATCCCGTTAAATTACCAATTCCAGCTCAGTTGTGAGTGAATATTCACGCACGTCTTACAATTTTGTCGTTCACAACTGAACTGGAATACGGAGCAGGACTAAAAATCAACACAAAATTTTATTATTCTATATTTTACAGAATGTGATGACAATTTAATTAAAAAGGAAGATTATTCCGACATTTTAAAAGATTTGAACGACATATTCGACTGTGACGAAATGGAAATTTTAAATTATTTCAAGTAACTTTTCACTCTTGAGGCTAAAAAATGTGAAAAAATGTGAAAAAATTTGTGATTTTTAACTTCCAGGCCGAAATCCCACGAAAAGAAAGAAGAAATAAACATTTGCGAGGATAATTCGTACCCATTTTACGATCTACGATGTCTTAGAGAAGAGCTTTTATTAGGTTAAACGGTTTTAAAAATCAAACTAGGCCTAAAATTCAATGTATTTCAGGTGATAATCGTTTATTCGATGAGATAATGCTCCAAAATCCGGTCCCCAGCGACGATAAACTTCATATTTCCGATATTTTACCGCGATTAGAAGCGCAGGAAATACCTGATGTATTTCAAGACGATTTGGATGAATGGGACGAATTGTAAAAACAAAACGAAAAATTGTTTGTTGTGACGTCATTAATTGTGATTTTAACGCATTTAGATTCACAAAAAGTGATGAAAAAGTAACGGAAAATGCGAATACGGATCAAATCGCGATAAACTATCCAGTTTTGGATCTACCTGAGTTATATGTAATGATTTATATTCATTTTTTGTCGTGTTTTTTTTAATTTTTTTTTCGTTTATTTGAGGTCCACGAAGTGATTGAGGTCGAAAATAAATGTCAACCGGTTGGGGATTTGATATCTGAGGATGTAAACGAAGAAATTGTGAGTCGAAATTGATTTTTTTTGTGTTTTTGGATGCTTAAAAATCGAATTTTTAGTTGGAAATCGTAAAAAGTGAAGAAACTTGCTCGAAATGTTCAACTGCGAGTTCGTGGGGCAAGGAAATGGATGAAACGGTCACAATGATCAATTCCGGCTCTTCGACCCAACCAGTTTCCTCAAATTGCACCCAAAACAAGTTGGAAAAAAGTGAAAATTCACCGAAATTCACAAATTGCGAATACGATAATTTCCAAACGTTTTTCCTGCTGAGAACCGGCGCAAACGTCCAAGTAAAACGCGAAAACGACCAAGAAAAATGCGAAAACGACCAAGAAAAACGCGAAAATGCCCAAGAAAAATGCGAAATCGACGAAATCGACTTAAAACCGGCGAAAAACGAAATAATCCGAGTGTTTCTATCAAGTAAAACGCACAAAAACCATCAAATTTAACACAAAAATCATTTATTTCCAATTTACAGACGAATATGAATCTGTAATTCGCCTCATTCAAATCCATTCCGAACCGCTCGTACGACTTCTACCGACGACCCAACACGCCAACATCAACTTCCTCGCTCTAACATCGGAGCACACGTGTTTAATGCTCAAAGAAACATCGAACAACATGACAAGTTGATTAAAAAAATCGAAAAAACTTAAAATTCTAACTAAAAATCATTTTTATTTCGAATAGACGAGCAATATTACTCGATTCTCGCACTCGACGCACTGATTAAAGCGCGCGATTGCGTGATACATCGCAGTTTGGAGTGCGCCATTTCGTGTTTGCGATGTTTCCAAGACTACCACAACTTGCCGACAGATTACCTCGACTCGTTGCGGCGCAAATTGGTCGGGATTAGCGCGCAGTTCGTGGAAACGAACGTGATACATCCGAAAATATCGACTTTGTTGTCGATTATTAGTCAGAATGTGAAGGAAACGGCGAGAAATAAGGTTTTGGTGGTCGTCGGCGATTGGCCGGTGCATTTCGAGCTCGTTTTCGACTCGATTCGACGTTTGTCGAACGTGCGAGTTGACTGTATTCGACATGAGATGGCGCGCGATCAACTGATGCGAAGGTTGGTTTTTTTTGGTTTTTTGGTTTTGTTTGGGTTTTTATTTTGGTTTTTTGGTTTTAGGGTTGAGAAGTGTGACGTGCTGGTTGGTTTGGAGTCGGTTTTGGGTTTGGTTTTGGGTTGGAGCGAGGATTTTTCGACGGTTGTGGTGTACGAACATCGCGAGGGAGATGAGAAAATGGCTGCGGTTGGTCGTTATTTTGGTTTGGTGGTTTGTTTCGAAGCGAGGGATGGAGTGTCGCGCGAGATTGTGACGCGGCAGCGTGAGATCTCGTTGGTTTGTTCGAGTCGTGTGATTGGAATGGAGGATTTGGTTGTCGACTTAGAAAATAGGTATGTTTGTTGGTTTGATGGTTTTGATGGTTTTTTTTTTGGTAGGGGGAATAATGGTTTTTGGGGAAATTGGTAGTTATCACGCGAAAAATACAGTAGTAGAGATTTATAAATAAAAGAAAGTGAAATTTTAATAGAAAAAAGGAAATTTTACAAGAAAAGTGGGAATTTTAAGGAAAATTAGGAATTTTAAAAGAAAATTGGGAATATTAAAGAAAAATTGGGAATTTTAAAGGAAAATTGGAAATTTTAAAGGAAAATTGGGAATTTTAAAGAAAAATGGAAATTTTAAAGGAAAAATGGAAATTTTAAAAGGAAAATTGGAAATTTTAAAAGAAAATTGGAAATTTTAAAAGAAAATTGGAAATTTTAAAAGAAAATTGGAAATTTGGAAATTTTAAAGGAAGATGGAAAAATTGGAAATTTTAAAGGAAGATGGAAAAATTGGAAATTTTAAAGGAAAATTGGAAATTTTAAAGGAAGATGGAAAAATTGGAAATTTTAAAGGGAAATTGGAAATTTTAAAGGAAGATGGAAAAATTGGAAATTTTAAAGGAAGATGGAAAAATTGGAAATTTTAAAGGAAGATGGAAAAATTGGAAATTTTAAAGGGAAATTGGAAATTTTAAAGGAAGATGGAAAAATTGGAAATTTTAAAGGGAAATTGGAAATTTTAAAGAAAAATTGCAAATTTTAAAACGAAAATTGAAAATTTTAAAAAAAAAATGAGAATTTAAAAAAAAAAATGAATTTTTTGTGAGAAATATGGGAATTTTGGAAAAAGCATTATTTTTTCCATAAAAATCATCATCCTCCATGAAAAACAAACAAAAAACATCAACAAAATGATTTCTTTTCCCTATAAAATTTCACGATCTCCAATATTTTTATGCAAAAATATTTCTGTCGTTTCCCCTTCATTCCAGATTAAACATCCAACTACACAGCCGCAATTACGACACCATCGGAGCCCCGCAATTGCCCTTCGCCGACATCACGATCGACGAGCGAAATGCCATTCTAATCCGTCCCTTATCCACCACCAACGAAAACAATTCCTTCAACAACCTAATCACCGCCATCATTTTCCTAAGCCTAAAATTCAACAAATGTTGGCTACTTTTCCACAACAACACCAACAACAAAACAAACACCAACATCGAAAACACATCCAAACTATTCACGGCACTCAAAACCTTCGAGAGAAAAAACAAAAACGAATTTTCATTTCAAATCTTCTACGCTAACGACGCGATGCAAATGGCCGACACCATTTCCGCCATTTGCAAAACGGCGAGAAATCAAAGTCCCGTATGGAGTTCGCAAGAATGGACGAACCGGCCTTGGCTGACCCCCCAACTAACTAAAGTACATAATAAAAAACGATGAAATTTTGTCTAGTTTTTAATTTTTTGGGGTTTTTAACAGCACGAGAAGTTCCTTCTGTGTTTTCCCAGCATAAACTCCGCGAGCGCACAAATAATGCTCTCTGGTGCGGGTTTGAGGAAACTCTTGACAATTTCACTCGCGGATTTGATTCGTTCGGTTCCGGCAGTGCCCGATCGATTTTTAAGGGTAATTATTATGATTTTGTAATTTTCCGACTTGTTTTTAAGTTTTTAAATTGCAGGAGTTTCATCAGTTGGTCAATTTCCAGCCATTTCCGCACGGAAAAGTGAAAATCGAAGCAAAAAGCTCCGAAATTCAACGCAACGGACCGAAATTCGCGCCGAAAAGAAAGATTTCTAGTTATTTCGAGGTTATCAACTCACCCAATGACATCAAACCGGCGATTAAATTCCCGCGAGGCTCCCTAGTGTCGACACCTGCCACTATAGCACAAATTCAAAACATCGAGCGGCCATCTTGGATGTAAATAAGCGGCCGCCATTTTGATACCGTTGATAAAAATTCCATTTTCTCGCTTTTCCCCAGCGATATTTAACTGAAAATAAAATAAAAATAAAAACGAAATAAAACGACATGAGACATTAAAATTTCGTTCAAAAACGAGAAACGATTTTCTTCAAACATTTTTGTTTGCAATGTAAACAAACCGGCCGCCATCTTGATCCAAAGCAAATAAAACGACACGAGACACAAAAACTTCGTAGAAAAACGCCAAACTTCGAGGTTACCAACTCACCGCACAACATCAAACCGCGCGCCTCCCTCGTGTCAACCCCCGCCGCCACAGCACAAATTCAAAACAAGCGGCCATCTTGGATGTAAACAAACCGGCCGCCATCTTGATCTCGTTGATAAAAATTCCATTTTCCCGCTTTCCTCAGCGCTATTCAACTAAAAACAAAAACAAAAACGAAATAAAACGACACGAGACATTAAAATTCCGTATACAAACGAGAATCGGTTCGATTTTAAATTAACGAGTTCGGAAGTCGGAACGTAAAACAAACCGGCCGCCATCTTGATCCAAATGACAAAAACGTCCATTTTCCAGCTTTCCCCCAACGTAACTCCACGAAAAAAACCGAAAAAACCAAACAAACGACACGAGACATTAAAATTTCGTATATAAACGAAAATCGGCTCGATTTGATTTAAATCAACGAGTTCGGAACGTAAACAAACCGGCCGCCATCTTGCTCCAAATGACAAAAATCTCCATTTTCCCGCTTTTTCCCCCAAATAAACCGACACAAAACACGAAAAAATTCCTTAGAAAAAACCGCCAAATCTTTATTCAAACATTATTTTTCTTTTGCAACAACTTAACGAGTTTGGCACAAACATTATCTTTAGTCGCCTCCACATCGAAATCCTCATCGATCTCCTCATCCTCGTCCTCGCTCGACGAATCATCGATATAATAACTATCCAGATTCGCCTCCTTCAACATCTTAACCAAACTATTACAAGCATCCTCCTTACTCGCGCCCTCCGCGATCAAACTCTCCTCGACATACAACTTAAAAACGCCATCTCGCGGCGAGTACCAATCGAACGTCATCCCGCATTTGCCGAAATAATACTCGACCGAGTCGGGCATCTTTAATTTAATCTTATACGAATTGGTCGTGTATAACGTCTTGAATTTCGACAACGAGGCGAGCAGTTCCTTGTAGTCGGGGCCCTTGGCCTGCAGGAAGAAAAGGAGCTTGGATTCGAGGGACGTGTGGTAGTCGCCTTCGTCTTCCGAGTCCGAGTCGAAGTAGAGCGGGTCCGAGTCCTCGAGTGAGTTGATGAGCTTGCTGCATGCGTCTTCGCGGGTGTTTCCTTCGGCGAAGAGGAATTCTTTGACGTAGAGCTTGAATTTGCCGTGGTAAGGCGAGTGCCATGCGTAAGGGAGGTGACATTTCTCGAGATACGCTTCGACTGATTCGGTTTGGGAGTTTAAATCGAGTTTCAACGGGTTGCTCGTGTAGAGTTTCTTGAATTGGGATAGTAAAGACGAGGCTTTCTTGTACAGCGGGCCTTTGTTTGGTAGTAATGTTTTCAAAGAGTCGTTGTTTTTCGAGTCTTCCGCGCCGCCATCTTGGTCCAGTTTCTGCTGCTTTGTCTCTTCTGTGATTGGTGGATAAATGAGTAAATAAGTTAAATAATTTAATTAATTTAAAAAATAATTATTTTTAATAATTTTTAATTAATTTGGGATTTTTTTTTTACCTTTTTGGTTTTGGTTGCGGAACTTTCGTTTCGCCTCGTTGTGGAGAGCGCGGATCATTTTTTGGTCGTTGGTTGTTTTAGACAATACCAAGAGCACAACACGTGGTTTTATGGGATGGGATGGAGTTGGTGCGGTTTTGCCTTTGCGGGAGGCGATCTGGAATGGATTGGGAGTTATGAGTGTCGGTTTGGTGGGTGGTGGTTGAGGGTTTTGCGGTGAAAATGCGTTGGGATCACGAAAATAGATCAATGTGGATTACGGGTACTGGCGCGAACCTCACAGCTAGGTAGATGAGTGGGAAAACCTGGATGCCGGTTTGGGTAGCGCTAAAACCCGGGTTTTTTTTCGAAACGGATTGGAATGTTTAGGATGTGTGTTTTTAGTGGTTTTAAAAGTGGTTTTGGAAGAAATAAAGAGAGTGGGTTTGGGCTTATGTTGGGTTGGAAATATTTTGTGTATTTATGGGTTGGAAATATTTTTATTAACGATTCAAACTGGGTTGTTTTGTTTGGAAACTACGAGTCGATCCTTGCGCCATCTTGTCACAAAAATTGAATTTCTTTTATAAATGCTTCGACGATTTATTTTTTTAAGTTTTGAAAATAAAATAAAAAAGATTAAAAAAAAAGATAATTTTAATTTTAAAATAACTAAAAACAACTTAAATCTCGTTTTTTTCTCCCCATTTTCATGTTTGGTGAGCGCCACAGTGGGCAAATATAGAACTTGTATCACAAACCGTTAACATTCAGCACGGAAAGATTCGAATAACCTGGGTGAACAAAACCACACAAAAGATGACATAAATGAATAATTTTATTTATTCAATTCAAATGACTAGAACAAAACAAAACAAAACAAAACAAAACATAAGGAAATCGTAATTCTATGCACTAAGACGCTCCCAGTTCCTAGGTGGGATGAGCACATATTCGTCACTAGTCTGTCCAGTCACAAGAAGCGATTGCACTAGTGATTGTGGATGAACTTTTCTACTCACAACCAGCAGTGGGCCTACGTCGTGGTCTTCGGTTGTCACTTGTAGGCCTAAACTCTCAGCAATACTAAGGAATTCAACAAATATAATTAATGAGAACGTACCTGGGGGTCTCAAAACCATGTCACTTAAATTACTCTATAGTCATCCCCATGCTAATTTACCTGTGCGCTCTCTTTGATCCATACATCAAACGCAGGACCAGGGGGGGTAGCTACCATACTGCATGGGGGCCCCTTAGTTTTGGGGGCCCTTCAATTTCCAAAAAAAAATTCGAAAATTATTTTTGGGAAATTTTTGTGTGGTAATTTTGGGGCCACAAAGGCGTATTTATGGTCTGGGGCCCTTCTCGCAGCCTTTTTTGGGACCCCAAAGGCGTATTGACAGTCTGGGGCCCTTTGCGCAGCCTTTTTTGGGACCCAAATCTTAAAAAATATAAAGAAAAAAAAAAATTTAATCTATTTTATTTTATGTTTTGTTGGAATTTTTGGGCCCCTAAAAATCGAAGAGGGGACCCAATAATATTTTTGCATGGGGGCCCAAAATTTAAAGCTACGCGGCTGAATGGATTGTTCTAAAAATAGACCGATCATAGAGAAAAAATGATATTTTTGGCCATTTTGGCACCTTAAAACACATTTTGGCATCGAAAAAGTACACTCTAGTGTCGAATTAAAGTACCTAGTTATTTCCAGTATCTCGTCGTGAGAAAAATTCGGCGAAAAGTGTAACTTCTTAACGTAGTACGCATTCGCAAACATCTTAATGTATTTTTCAAACTCCGATTTAACCGGTTTCGAAACGGCAAAACTGAGAAAAGTTGAAAAAAATGTCCTAAGTTTTAACCCTTTGATTTCAATTTGGAGTTTATTTTACATCTGCGGCTCATTTTCGCAATGCCAATCCATGAAATTTGGTGGTTCTATTTCCGAAGTTTTCACTCCCCACGAATAAACAAATCTTTTTTTAACCTGAAATGGTAGATCAAAGCCGTAAGGAGTTGTACGCGCAATGAGATTGAACGGCGACGTGTACTTGTATAGTGAAGCAATTTGATTGCAAATATTCCAATGCCGCGTGTCGCAATTCGATTTCGCCACCGTTGGTACAATTGGTAGTAATCCCGATGCACACTGTCCCGAAAGTGATTGTGTAAATTCTGAAAAGATGTAAAATGAAATCGGAATAATAATGCATTTCTGCACTCAATTAATGCATTTTCACATGTGTGTACTTTTTAGAAATTGGATTTTTACACGTGTGCATTAAAAAAGGCATTTTTACACGCGTGTGCACTAAAAAAAGGCATTTTTACACGAGTATGCACTAAAAAAAGGGCATTTTTACACACGTGCATTAAAAAAGGCATTTTTACACGCGTGTGCACTAAAAAAAAGGCATTTTTACACGAGTATGCACTAAAAAAGGGCATTTTTACACACGTGTGCACTAAAAAAAGGCATTTTTACACGAGTATGCACTAAAAAAGGGCATTTTTACACGCGTGCGTTGAAAATAAGGCATTTCTACACTTACATTTTGTATCTGCGCCCTCAAATAATGCCAATTTACACCTAAATAATGCGTATTTACACATAAGTAATCCATCTGTACACCTAGTTAATCCATAGTTACATGTACGCACTTAAATAATGCATCTTTACACACGCGTACACTTAAATAATGCATCTTTGCACACGCGTACACTTAAAAAATGCATTTTTACACGCGTGTGCCCTTCAAAAATGCATCTTGACATGCATGTACACTTTTAAAAATGCACTTTTACACAGGTGCACTTAAATAATGCACATTTACACACGTGCACTTAAATAATGCATATTTACACATAAATAATGCATATTTACACTTAAAGAATGCATATTTACACTTAAAAAATGCATATTTACACATAAAGAATGCATATTTACACTTAAATAGTGCATCTTACACCTAAATAATGCATAGTTACATGTACACAACAAATGCATTTTACACACCCGTACACTTAACAAAAATGCATTTTTACACACGTGCACTTAAATAATGCACAATTACATTTGAATTACCCCCTAGTTCGATTAACGTCCAACAAAACACCGTTGAGATCCGCCGAAATCTTCAAAATCGAGAAAACATTCATATCTTCGAATTCAAATACAACGAAGTCCTTAAGCCCTTTCTCCAACGTCGGCTCCAACGACGAACTCCGATTAAATTTCGCATAGCCAAGTGCGATCAAACTGTCCAAATTGGCGAGGAAAACCTGCAGCGCGGCGCACCAAGCCGAAGCCTCGTTATCGCTTTTCCCCTCGCTGACGACAATCCTATCCAGAATGAAATCGCAAACGAATTTCCCACTAATGACGTAGCACTCCCAGTGCGTGACGACACCGCAGCTCATCACCAGCGCCAACGTTTGACTCAGGTCCGCCATTTTGTCTCGCTTTGTTTTCATTATTTCCTTGAATTTCAGCAGTTTCGGCACCAATTTCGTCAGATCCGCGACCGTGGCTTCGGTTATCGACGTGTAGATTAAATGGCGTCGCATTTCACGCAGTCGCTCGGCCGGAAATTCGTTTTCCCACATTTTACTCACCAATCCCGTTGCGGGTTTTCCCAATTTCGCCACCAGGTTTTCGCAGCATCCTATTTTCGAATTCTCCTCGCAAACGACGATGTCTTCGATGAGTAATCTGATTTTTTTCAAGTTTTTTCGCCATTTGAACTTGATTGCACATTTTTTTAGGGTTTGAATTACGGTGTTCATTAGGTGGAGTGACGACACGTGTTTGACTTTACATTCGGCGTAAAATGTTTGCTTGAAATTCGATAAAATCGAGTTGAGTTTTTCGATTTTTGCGGGCTCCGGTGCGATTTTCGTCGGTTTTTGGGGCTTCCGGGTCCGGTTTTGACCGTTTTGCTTGTTGGTTTCCGGTTTTTCGGGGGGTTTTCCTGTAATTAGGTTTGGTTTCGGTTGAAAATAGCAGGTTCTGGTGTTTTTTTGGTCACTTTTCGGCGGTTTTGCTGCGATTTTGGGTTTTTCGTGTCGAAAAGATGGCGAAAATCGACGATTTTCAACTGAAATTATACAAATAAAAATTAATATTCAGTGTTTGTTTAGAAAATTAGGGATTTTATCACCTAATCTCGGATTGGGTGGTACGGAAAATGGATTAAAACGAAATATGTTCGTTTCTAAAACGCAAAAAATAATAAAAATGTGATTTATACGCGTTTTTGCCGAATCCCGCTTTGCCGAATTGTAGTCCGGATTGTAGATTACTCATTTCTTCATGGTGTTTGCTCATCCAAACAGTTTTAACATGTTTTTACACAAATTCAACCAATTTTTAGCCATTTTCGTCTTTTCGTCGGTGCGAAATTGCGGAATGGGGGGAAAAAACAATAAAAGAACGCGTAAAAACGGTTAAAATGGCAAAAAATCGAAAATTCTCACATTTTCACACCGAAAAAAGGGTTGAAATGGTTAAAAATTGGTTAAATTTGTGTACAATCGTGTTAATAATGGTTGAATGAGTAAAAACCATGAAGAAATGAGTAAAAATGTGGAAAAATTGAAAAAATGATCGTTCGATTTTTTTGTTTTCGGCGAAACGGGACATCAGACATCACCAAAACCAGAATTTGCACAATTCGTTCAGTAAAACCTTTTTCAACACTCCGAAATCCATTTAACTCACCAAAACGCCATGTAACCCGCCTGCGTTTTTCGGTATTCGGAAGCTCCGCCTCGATTTCCACCGGTTCTTGCCGCTCCGATGTCCCATTTTGACCCCTGTGCCTCAAAATTCTCCTCTTTTTAGGGAAATTACCTAAAATAAATTCATTTTCAATTAAAAATCCCAAAATTTTCATGTTTTTTTTTTAAATTTTTATCACATTTGATCACGTCTTCTTCGTTTTTCCGTTTTCCGGATCGAAAAACCGGCGAAAATGGTCGATATATTACTGGAATTATACAAAATAAAAATAAAAATTCAATTTTCGTTTAAAAAACCAAGTGTTTCATCACCTATTCTGTCCTTTTTCGGTTCGTCTGGTACGACAGGTGGTTTAAAAATGAATTTCGTCGTTACTAAAACCCGAAAAAATTAAAAACATAACCAAAATCAACATAATTCATCAAAATAAAACCTTTCTTAGCACTCGGAGATCCATTTATTTCGTTAAAATTCGACTTTAATACGTCAGGTTCCTCGATTTTCTCTATTTCCGGTTTCATTTCGGCATTTTCAACACATTTCGGCTGCCACGAGCCGTTTATTTCACTCAAACTCGACTTTAACACGTCCGGTTCTCCAATTTCCGGTTTCATTGCACCGTTTTCAATAGCTAAATCACGTGACTGCTTATTCCGTTTCTTCCGGCGTTTATTCGAATCTATCTTTCGTCTCTTAACACGAAACTCTATTTTAAATAATCAAATCAAATAAATAAATTACTTCGATTAATCAAGTTTACCTTCGGCACACTTTTCCAGAATTGTTCGTTTACATCCGATTTTTACACTCGAATCTTCGCTCCTACATTTACAGTCGCCATCTTGGTAGAAAACGAATTTTTATTAAGAAAAACACAAAAATCATCAAAATATCTCAAATTTTACCCAAATTTTCAGAATTCAGATTGATCTTACTGCAAATAGCGCATGAATTCGAGAATTCTTTAATCAAACCATCAATTTCGTATAATATTTGCTGAGGAAAACTAGAAATAAAAATGAAAACAAAATCAACGTTTATGTCACGTGATGAGTTCGTACGGACCTGAACTCTAAATCTTTGATGTCACGGCACAATTGGGACACTCGTTCGAGTTTATCGAGTTCTTCCACGTATCTAAAAGCGATTGAAAACGTCAAAATAACCGTTTTTACGTATTAGAATTGCGATTTACCGAGGCAGCATCGCCGCATTCTTCAAAAGTTTTATTTATCTTAACTAGTTGCAATTTTTAACACAAGGGCAATGACGGAAGTGGATCGCTTCATCATATTTCTGCATCATAAGTGTGCTGGAAACGGAACGAAAAGCGTAATGGCTTTGATATTTCAAGAAAATGAATCAGAAAGTTATATAAGTTTATTTCAAATAGATAAAAATAAAATAAAACGTGTTTATTTTAATAAATAGGAGTAATTTGAGAAGTAAATCGTCAAAAAGTGCAGTAGGTTTCGCGCTTGGAATCGGTCGCACCACGTTTTCCCTACACCCATTTCTGGTTTTCCATCGAAAAAAGCCAAACATTTATCCAAGTAAGAAAACAACGAGAAATTAACTAACTAATTAATTTTTATTTACTCGTACACATAACTAATTTCATTACCATTTACATTTCCACACACAAATCACAGCCGCGTAGTGACGTAATTTGTACTAAACACAACAACTTCCGGTTCGCGAGCATGCACAAACCCAAACCACTCGTCGCCGAATAAGCCTAATTTTTCACCCGGAATGCCGAAACGTAAAATGCCGGACAGCGACGCGACCGTCTCGGATCATTTCCGACAAGAATACGAAAGCGACGAACACTGGGAGATGCGAAAAAAATTCATCGCGAAAAACCAACGCAAACTGAACGAAGACGAACTCGCTTGTTTCTCCCAATTGTATTACAACGTCGAAATTCTCGGCTGCACGTAAGAAAACAAAACAAAACCAAACAAAAATGTCACAAATTTCAATTTTTTCTCAAGATATTCGCCAGCCGTGATGAAAAAACTCGCCGAACTCACCGACGAACTCCCCAAGCGAGCGCAACCCGCCCAGGAATTCGTTAGAGCGACGGAAACCATTCCGAAAACCGAAATCACGTGTTCCCCTAACCGCCAATCGAAATACACGAAATTTCGCCGGTGCGCCGCGTCGTTTTTCGAGCCCGAAAACGAGGTTGTGCCCAAAAAAGCGGTTCCGAAAATCCAACCAATCATCATCGAGCTCAAAAGGGACCCGGATGAAGCCCCGGTCCACCATACGTCATCGGCAATCTATGGAAAACTCTCGGAAATCAAAGAAACGATCGAACAATTCACGCAACAAGTGACGAATGCCGCGCAACTGTTGGGCGTCGTTTTGTCCAAATGCCACCTGGTGGCCGAGTGGAAATTCCAATTCGCACCGGATTCCAAGCACCACGAACCGACCTTCGAGTGCGAGTGCATCCTCGAGGGCTTCTCGGTCAGCAGGGGGGTCGGCAAGAACAAAAAATCGGCCAAAATCGACGCGTGCCAAGCGGTCATCGACAAACTAGCCGGCGACCAATGGCTCGAAAAGATCATCCCGACGAAATCGGCGCCGAAAAACGCCGAAAACATTCTCTTCCACCTCGAACCGGAAGTCGCACCGGTCATTCCGGTGCCGAAAAACGAACCGGAAGTGACGGATGACGACGCGCAGGCGATCGATTTGGCGCGAATTACGAAACTCGTGACGAAATACCGACGAAAATACAGTTATTCGGTCAGTTTGTTCGAATTTGTTGCGAAAATCTGCCACTATTCGGTCGAATGGAGGCCGAAGTTGGTGTCGGACTCGAAGCCGAGCAACGATTTTAATTATACGTGCGATTGCGTCATCAACGGGAATGTAGTGAGTAAAGGGAAAGGGAAAAGCAAGAAGAAAGCCGCATTGGATGCTTGTAATGTTTTTCTTAGCCAATTGGATGCGGCCGAGGCGGAGCGGGCGGCGGCCAATCCGGTTAAGGAGTATGTGGAGCCGGTGTTGGCGCCGGTGCGTGGTTTTGTGATCATTGAGTTGCCGAATTCGATAGTAGAGGGCCCCGTGCAGACTTTGAGGCATTCTGCGAGTTTTAATAAGACTAAAGTGGTGTTTAAATTCGACGAAAGGTGATTTTTTTGTTTTTGTTTTTGTTGGTTTTTGTTTTATTTATTTATTTTTTTTAGTGTTTGTGCGGTTACTTTGGGTACTAATTTGATCGGTGTGGCTAAAAGGAGCCCGGATTTGAAGATCGGGCAGATTAAGTCGGCGGCGGCGCAATCGGCGTTGGATTTTTTGCGGAAGACTTGTTATACGGTCAAAGTGAGCAAATCGGGCCATTCCGCCATTTTGATCAAAAACGAGCGAAAAATTGTTCGTTTTACATCAAAAACGTGGAAAAATTGTTTTACATCAAAAAGTCAGATGTAACAACTGAAAACTGCAGAAAATCAATATCTCAGACAAGCATGGTGTCCGAAATACGTCATAATGACATAATTTTGGCACTAGATGGTGTGCGCAACCAACTGCCAATAGGGTTCTCCCAGTATTTGTATTGTCATGTGTACTGTGTCATGGCCCTCCAATCATTAGTCCTAGGTTAAAGCTGTACTAGGAAACCTGCCGAATATTGGGGGTCCCGAATACCGGAATTTTGAGAATGGAAGAAAAAGAGATGAATCGTAACTCAAAATTTCACTTTTTAGACCAAAAATCCACTTTTTAGACTTAAAAAATGACGTATTTTGGGCTAAAATGTCACATTTTGGTCTAAAATGTCATTTTTTTGTTTAAAATATCAATTTTGGATGTAAAAACGTTGGTTTTCGTGTCTTGCTTTAATTTTGATTACGTTCTTAGATGAAAACAATGGTCTTCCCCGATTCCGAGGTCTCAAAAGATGACGTCAAGAGTGGCGAAGTGCAAAACGACATTTCTGTCGACAACATAGGCAATAAATTGCTTCGCTCTATGGGCTGGACTGGCGGCGGACTTGGGAAACACGGCACCGGAATCAAAGAACCAATAAAGTAATACAAATAAAGCTAAAAACGAAAAAAATTGTGTCGAAAATTAATTCAAAATCGTTTCAAAAACCATTTTAGATGCGCCACAGTGCTGGGAAGACGTGGATTTGGAACGGATGCTGGTGTGATGACGTCACATCGGTTTCATAAACACGCGCAAGAAGTGATACGAAATTACGTGAATTCGAGTGCGGATAACGACCTGGTGTTTTCGTCAGAGTTTACGAACGAAGAACGAGCCGTTATGCACAAGTAGGGAACCGGAAATGCGTTAAATTTACACTTTCTAACCGATTTTTTTTAAAATTTTTGAATTTTTCTGCAGAATTGCGCATAAATTTGGCTTGAAGACGAACAGTCGAGGGAAGGGGGATGATCGATATCTGGTTGTGAGCAGGAAATACACGCCGCAAACACTAATGCGAGTTTTAATGGAATGTGGTGGATCGAATGATAAGTACGATTTGATTCCGCCCGCTCCTTGACTTCTGAAAATGTACAGAATTTGCATTTCATTAAAAGTTATGTTGAAAAAAAATTACGAAATGTTTTTTGTTTCTTTCCGAGTGTTTCTTGTCGACAGGGCCGCACCAAGCGCGTGTGTTGGGTGTGCCCAACACACGGGCGGCAGGCCTTCGGGGGCGGCAGACCTTCGG
>JAQIXU010001206.1:0-19534 GCA_034701245.1 Strigamia transsilvanica | reverse complement strand
CAAAAATCAACAAAAAACACAAAAATCAACAAAAACACATCAACAACAAAACCCAGAAATCAACAAAAAACACAAAAATCAACAAAAACGCATCAACAACAAAACCCAAAAATCAACAAAAAACACAAAAATCAACAAAAAACACAAAAATCAACAAAAAACACAAAAATCAACAAAAACACATCAACAAAAAAAAACAAAAATCAACCAAAAAAATCACATCAACAAAAACCAAAAATCAACAAAAATCCCCAAATCCCAACAAAAGACCCCAAAACCCCCACAAAACCCAATCCTTCCATTTCTAATTCCGATTCGCTGCACCTTCCGCAATCAGCCCCGCATCGCTCGGTAGGTGGTACAAGTGGGCGGCTGACATCTTCATCGAACACGGCAGCGAAATCTCACGACCCAAAGGGTTACCAAAACCCCACATGCAATTTCCGCCTCGTCCTCGTCTCATCACGAAATGACGTCATCTTTATCGGCGCATTATTTCTCCTCTTTCCCATTCCCACGAGGAAGGGCGTCCAAAGGGGGGCTCCCAACACCAATCACACCTTCGCAGCGATGGGGGCTGGGAAAAGGGGGTCAGTCAGTCCCAGCAGGTTGTTCCCCGCGTGCACGTGCCGACACTTGCGCGCAATATTGCCAATAGCAGTCAATAGGCGGCATTGAAATGGTCACGTGTTTGCGGGTTGGGAGAAAATAATTAAAAATTTGGATGCGGAGGGAAAAAATGTGGAATTGTTTGTTGTTTGTGGATGTTTCGGTTTGACCTTGTTCTGGGAACATGCGAGATCCGGATGATGGGTCTTGTTACCTGGGAGTCTTCCGGAGTTAATGTAACGTGTCACGTGGGAAACGCCGGGTTGATGTGGTGGAGGTTTCCGGTTAAGGTTTGTGGGGAAATGTTACGTTTTGTGTTGTGAGGTCGAGTTTGAAAGGAAAATGAATAAATTCTGCGTGGTGTTTTGATGGAAGTGGAATTTTCGATGGGATTTTGGTGGAAAAGTGGAATGTTTGATGGGATTTTGGTGGAAAAAGTGAAATATTTGATGGGATTTTGGTGGAAAAGTGAAATATTTGGATGAAAAACGCAAATTTAATGTGAAATTTTGATGAGAAAGTAAAAAATTGATGATATGTTGATGGAAAACAACATTTTTTTGGAAAAACAACATTTTGGGGGTATTTTGATGGAGAACAAAGAATTTTGAGCAAATACACAGAATTTTGAGGAAATGTACTAAATTTTGGTGAAATTTTGGTGAAATTTTGGTCAATTTTTGTGAAATTTTTGTGAAATTTTGGTTAAGTTTTGGTTAAGTTTTGGTGAAATTGTGATGAAATTTTAGTGAAATTTTGGTGAAATTTTGGTGAAATTTTATTTAAATTTTGGTGAAATTTTATTTAAATTTTGGTGAAATTTTATTTAAATTTTGGTGAAATTTTATTTAAATTTTGTTGATACTTTGTGGATATTTTGTTTGAAAAATACAAAATTTTGACGAAAGTTAGATAAAATTTTGATAAAAATTGCAAAATTTTTATGAAATTTTGGTGAAAATTAAAAAAATGTTATGAAATTTTGGTGAAAATTACAAAATTTTGATAAAAAACACAAAATTTTGATAAGAAACACAAAATTTTTACTAATTTTGATAAAAATTACAAAATTCTTGATGAAAATCGCAAAACTTCGACGAAATTTTGCTAAAAATTACAAAATTTTCACAAAACCCCCCCAAATTTTGAAGAAAAAAACAACCACCAATGCCATCAACTACGAAAACCATTCCTAACACAATCCCCAAATCTCCTACTACACCACACACCAAAACCCCTCATCCCACCACAAACACAAAACTCAACAATTTTCTCATAACACATTCCCATCTCCCCAACTCAAATATCATTTTCCCGCATTGGGTCAGCTGAGTCATCCCCAACACCACGGAAATGAGCTTCACACAGGGGAGAGGGAGAGCGCCCTTACACATGGGCAAAACGATGGGAATAAGACGCATCATCAATCCCTCAAAACTCGACTCCCACACACACAAAAACCCAAAACAAAAACCCAAAACAAAACAAACCAAAAAATCCAAACAAAATGGCGCCTCACTGACCTCCACCTCGCGGCAATCTCCCGAAATAAAAGTCACGCTCCAAGTGCGCCTCTTCAAACATGGTGAATTACACCAATAAAAACCCCCAACAGGTATTTTTCAAACCATTTACGATTTAATTAGACCCCCATGTCGTTAAAAACACGTGTAAACGGGGTCCCCGAAGCCGAAAATATTTTATTACGACCAATCCAACGAGTTGGATTTGGAAAAGCAAGATGGCGGCGTGTTGCTTTAATTTTCGCATTTTCCCATGGATTTTTCTATCACATTTCGTTTGTGATAAGATCAGATAATGATTCGTTCACGATTGAATTTTTTTTTTTCTCTCATCATATTTTTATACGGTCGTTAATTCGGGGCGAGCAATTCAATCAAGTGCGTTGACGTCATGCGTATTGGGTCGGTTGATGCGCGTGTGCGGGCGGCGTGCGCTCGGCGGTGATTTCCGTCCGGCATCTGATGACACGTAGTTGGGCGCGTGCGTCGTGCGCCGTGACAGAGGACGAGTGTTGTGTGGGCCGTGGGAAAATGAGAGTGCGATCCGACGGGAATATGGTGGTGGGAACGTCGCTCGTCGCGGTTGATTAAAGAAGCAGATTGCGCACGCTCTAACTCTTTTTTTGGGATTTTGGTTCGGATGTTGGGGAGATTGGGATTGTGGATGGGGGTTTTTGGTGTTTGGATGTGTGGGTTGGAAAGTCGTAAAGGGGTACTGTACTGGGTGCAGAAATTCGAAAGAATTTTAAGATGAAAGTTTCTCAAATTTATGGAAAAATTGATGAAATTTGTAAGAATTGATGAAATTAGTGTAAAAATTGATGAAATTTGTGTAAAAATTGATGAAATTTGTGTAAAAATTGATGAAATTTGATCAAAATTTCTCAAATTTGTAAAAATTGATCAAAACTTCTGAAATTTGTGTAAAAATTAATCAAGATTTTCTTCAATATTTATGAAAATTTTTCTCAATTTTCTCAACTTTTCTCAAAATTTATGACAACTTTTCTCAATTTTCTCAATTTTTCTCAAAATTTATGAAAATTTTTCTCAATTTTCTCAACTATTCTCAAAATTTATGAACATTTTTCTCAATTTTCTCAATATTTCTCAATTTCCTCAAAATTTATGAACATTTTTCTCAATTTTCTCATTTTTCTCAATTTTCTCAACTTTTCTCAATTTTCTCATTTTTCTCAATTTTCTCAAAAATTTCCTCAATATTTCTCAATTTCCTCAAAATTTATGAACATTTTTCTCAATTTTCTCATTTTTCTCAATTTTCTCATTTTTCTCAATTTTCTCAACTTTTCTCAAAATTTATGAACATTTTTCTCAATTTTCTCATTTTTCTCAATTTTCTCAAAAATTTCCTCAATATTTCTCAATTTCCTCAAAATTTATGAACATTTTTCTCAATTTTCTCATTTTTCTCAATTTTCTCAACTATTCTCAAAATTTATGAACATTTTTCTCATTTTTCTCAATTTTCTCAATTTTTCTCAATTTTCTCAATTTTTCTCAAAATTTATGAACATTTTTCTCAATTTTCTCATTTTTCTCAATTTTCTCAATTATTTTCTAAATTTTCTCAAAATTTTTTCAACTCTTTTCAACATTCCATCAATGGGTTGGTTCCTTTTCCCAACTCGCATAAACCACTCAAAAAACCACAACAAAACCCCAAAAACTCCACACTTTCAACCTTACTCACAAACCCACCTCAACCCCTTCCCTAAACCCCCTATACCAATCAACCCCCCAAAAAACCCAATAACCCAAACCCATGACGTCATCCACAACCCACCAAACCCAACCCGAAACCAAACCAAACCCAAACCCAAACCAACTACCAAATCCCCAAAAAAACCTAAATCCAAACCCAACACAATTAAATTTTGCCGCTTTTACCACCCGGAAGTGACGCACCAACCTCTCAAACCAGCTTTTGTTTACATCGCCGTTCCCCCGAAATCAAGATGGAGATCAAAATAGAGAACGACTCGAACGACTCGGCCTCGTCGTCGTGTCTGACGATCGATTCGCCGAGTTTCCACAAGCGCCGATACATAACCTACTCGCGCAAAAACCCGACCGGCAAACGACTATGCATCCGCAACTGGACCACGAACGAGGAGCGAGCCATAGCGAGCTACATGGTCGAGAACCCGTACCTCGGCAAGGATGTGGTAAAAATCAATCACAGACATTTTGTTTTTTGATTTATGGAAAAATTAAAAATTTAAAAATTGTTTGTTTTTTGATTTTTGTTGTGTTTTCAGGCGAGAGAGACTTTGGTGCAGTATGAGAAGCGGTTGTTGGAGGATCTGGATATCGATTGTGATCAGATACAGATACATAATAAGTGTTTTCAAATGAAGAGAAAGTATGAAACGACGAAGAAGTGGATTAATGAGAGCGGGACGAGGTTGAGGGATGAGGAGCCGGCTACGTTTCTTGGTAAAATTTGAATGGTGGTGAGGTTTGGGGAGGATGTGTTTGGGATTTGTGGGATTGGTGGTAGTGTTTGGAATGGGTGTAGTGGATGTAATGAAGTTTGAACTTTGAAGGGAGTGTAGTGGGAGTAGTGGAAATGGAAAGTTTGGTCGAATGTAGCAAATAATCAAGTTTTGAAATGGCAAAATGTCAACTCAAATTGACAAAATGCTATTTTTGTCAAAAAGCAAGTGATGTTAGCAAAAGTCACCCTAGCAGATACTTCTAGATTTAGCAGAAAATCTACTTAAATGATGAGAAATTTGACTAAAATTAGCAGAAATTTGACTAAAATTATCAGAAATTTGATTAAAATTAGCATAAATTTAATTAAAATTAGCAGAAATTTGACTAAAATGAGCAGAAATTTGACTAAAATGAGCAGAAAATCTTCTAAAAGTGGCAGAAAATCTACTAAAATGGGCAGAAAATCTACTAAAATTGGCAGAAAATCTACTAATATTGGCAGAAAATTTACTAAAATTGGCAGAAATTTTACTAAAATTGGCAGAAAATTTACTAAAATTGGCAGAAAATCTACTAAAATTGGCAGAAAATCTAAAACTAGCAGAAAATCTAAAACTAGCAGAAAATCTAAAACTAGCAGAAAATCTAAAACTAGCAGAAAATTTACTAAAATTGGCATAAAAGCTACTAAAATTCGCAGAAAATCTACCAAAATTGGCATGAAGTCTACTAAAATTGGCAGAAAATTTACTAAAATTAGCAGAAAATTTACTATAATTAGCAGAAAATTTACCAAAATTGGCAGAAAATCTAAAAGTGGCAGAAAATCTATAAAATTGGCAGAAAAATCTACAAAAATTGGCAGAAAAATCTACAAAAATTGGCAGAAAAATCTACAAAAATTAGCAGAAAATCTACTAAAATTAGCAGAAAATCTACTAAAATCATCAGAAACTCTACTAACACTAACCACAAAATCCAAAAATCCCAAAAACCTCCAAAAACCACCAGAAAATCTCTCCGAAAACTAAAAAAAACCCCTATTTCTTCCCCCCAGCCACCGTCAAGAAAATGTGCCACTTCTACTACATCTTCGACGGCCGCCTCGGCACGTCCAACCAACCACCCAACTCCAACCACCACCAACTCCAAACCGACCAGATCATCTACCTACACAAAGACCACCAACAACACCAACCCCAACAACCCCAGCCCATCACCGAACCCTACGTCTCCATCCTCCCGCTCGACTCCCAATCCCCCCCGTCGTCCCCGTCCGACTCGGTCATCTACGAACAACAATCCGACGAAATCACGTCCACGCCGTCCCAGAACAACAACAACAACGCCAAACACGTCATCGAAATGACTGCCAAATACTGCCGCTTGCACAATGTCGTAGGAGGGGCGGCCGACCCGCGGTTCCGGTTGGAGGAGAAGAAGCTCGAGTGGGAGCACAAGAGGTGGTCGGAGACGCACAGCTTGGACGTGAAGAAGATGGAGCTGGAGAAGGAGATGGAGCTGCAGAAGGCGCAGCTGCATTACGAGATCGAGATCAAGAAGATCGAGCTGGAGCAGAAGAAGATCAAGTTGGAGATGTTGAAGTTGAAGGCGGCGCATCCGGATTTGGATATAACTGATTAGAGTTTGTGTTTAGTGTGTTTGTTGTTGTTGTTGTTTTAGGTGGTTTTGTTTTGTTTTGTTTTGTGGTAGATTGTAAATGTTGAGAGTAAATGCTTTTGTTGAGTGTGTATAGTGTTGCCGGACGAAGAGTCTGTTTGAAGCATGGAGAGAGAGTGTAATAAAAATGCTTTTAACATTTAGAATTCAGTTTTGGTAGTTGGATTTCATTAAGGGAGAGCCGATTTTAACGATTTTAGTCACAAATACAATGAAAACACTCAAAATTCACTTTTGGTAATCAAATTTTACAAAATAGGTCCGATTTTAGTTAGAAATACAATAAAAACACTCAAAATTCACTTTTGGTAATCAAATTTTAATGATTTTAAACAGAAGTACAATTAAAGCACTCAAAATTTTGGTAATCAAATTTTAATGATTTTAATTAGAAATGCAATAAAAACACTCAAAATTCACTTTTGATAATCAAATTTTAACGATTTTAATCCAAAATACAATAAAAACACTCAAAATTAATTTTTGGCAATCAAATTTCACAAAACGAATTCCGATTTTAATCAAAAATCAAATAAAAACACTCAAAATTCACTTTTGGCAATCAAATTTTAACGATTTTAATTAGAAATGCAATAGAATTCAGTTTCGGTAGTTGGATTTCATTAAGGGAGAGCCGATTTTAACGATTTTAGTCACAAATACAATGAAAACACTCAAAATTCACTTTTGGTAATCAAATTTTAACGATTTTAATCAAAAATACAATTAAAGCACTTAAAATTAATTTTTGGCAATCAAATTTCACAAAACTAATTCCAATTTTAATCAAAAATACTTGTACAATAAAAACACTCAAAATTCACTTTTGGCAACCAAACTTCACAAAACCAGTTCCGATTCCAACGATACCAACAACCTCCCTCAACTCTCACCATTCTTCCCGCGAAAAACCCAAAACCCAAAAAACAACACCCAAGAACCCAAAAACCCATTCCTAAATTCATTCAATTTCCCCTTCAACTGCACGCGTGCGCGCAACGTGGGAAGAAGCGATTCTCTTAGTCGAGATCGCGATTGAAAAGCGGACAAAATTCGCAACGTACGTCCCTGCCGCGTGCCGCCACCCCCGCCACGATAAAGGCGCGCGGGTGCGCGACACGTGACGCAACGATTTGTTCCCACCGCGGGGGCGGCCGGGGGCGGCTGCGCGACAGCACAACTCGACGAGAAACTCGCGCCGAAGAACTTCGCTGCAACACCGCGATGAGACGAAGGGCGGGGCGGGCCGAGGCGAGGCGCGGCGCGGCGAGGGGAGGGAAGAAGGGCCGAGCGGAGGGTTGACGGGGGCCCCAAACGCGCTTTTCTCACGGATGAAAACCTATGCGAATCGGTACGGGGAAAGAAGGAAGGAAGGAAGGGGGGGCTCGAGGATGTTGTGGGAAAAAAGGCCGCGGCAAGTGAGCACCGGTCGGCTGAGAAAAGCGAAAGGGTCAAGGATTTGGCATTGGGAAGATCGCGCTGCAAATGTCGCTTGGTTTGTGCGGAATTGTTTTGAAGTTTCGATATTAAGAGAAAATTATTTTGATGTTTTTGGTTGAATTGGTGAATAAAAATGTTTTTTTTTGCATGGGAAAACAGTAGGAAATGGAATTATTGGAGTGAAAACAGAGGAAATTAGTATTAAAAACAATTTTTTCACTCAATAGATCATTTTTTCCACTAAATGAACAAATAAAATCAATAAAAATAATTTTTTTCAGTAAATAAATCACTGAAAACAATTTTTCCACTAAACAAATAAATAGAAACAATTTTTTTTTCTATTAAATTAATCAATAAAAATCATTTTTTTCACTAAATAAACAAATAAAATCAATAAAAATCCATTTTGTTTTCACTAAATAAATTATTAAAAATCATGTTTTCCAATAAATAAATCAATAAAATCAATAAAAATCAATTTTTCCACTAAATTAATTAATAAAATCAATAAAAATCAATTTTTCCTCTAAATAAAAAAATAAAATCAATAAAAATCCATTTTGTTTCACTAAATAAATCATTAAAAATCATTTTTTTCCAATAAATAAATCAATAAAAATCATTTTTTCCAATAAATAAATCAAAAAAACCATTTTTTCCACTAAATAAATCAATAAATCAATAAAAATAATTTTATTCTAATAAATACATCAATAAAAACAATTTTTTTTTACTAAATAAATCAAAAAAACCATTTTTTCCAATAAATAAATCAATAAAAACCATCTTTTCTAATAAACAAATCAACAAAAACAAATTTCCTCCACTAAAAACCTCTTTTAATCAACCAAAAACAATCCAAATAAATCCCCAAAACCAACCCCACCCTCATCCTCATCCTCAAAACAACCCCACACACCATTTGCGCCCTCTACCACCCAAACCAACCACCACGCAAGTCTCACCGACCGACGTCACCCGCACCCAGCTCCCCGATTGGCCCACCTCCAACCCGCCTCCATTCACATGCAAATCCATTCCCTTTTTAAACCCGACCAACCGCCCGTTGCACTCACAGTCCGTTCCTCGCGATCCAGGAGAACAGTACGATCCGAAATCCCAAAACAACCCAAATCCAAATGGCAACCACCACGGACAGCCGCGCAGTGCCGACCACCAACACCACCTACACGCACCAAGAGACGTTTCTCACCGCCGTCCGCCAGGGGGATACGCACGAACTGCGCCGGATCCTGCAGCGGTGGGACATCAACGTGAACGTGTTCGACGAGGACGGGCAGACGCCGCTGCACCAGGGCTGCATGGACGGCAACCTGGAGGTCGTCAAGCTGCTAGTGAAGTTCGGTGCGGACGTGAAGCTCGCCAACAGGGACGGCTGGAGCCCGCTGCATGCCGCGGCCTACGGAGGCCGCCAGGACATCGCGCTGTTTTTGATCGCGAATTCGCGCAGATAGATCGAGGAGTTTTGCTCAAAAACGTGCCAATTTGATGTCAGTATTGATTTTTTTTGTTGTTTTTGAACGTTTTTGTGTGTTTTTTACACTCGGGATTCGTGTATTTGTCCAGAAAACAACGACTAGTCGTATTGGATGCTGGGATAATGACTTTTGTATATATTTATGTGTTTGTTTTTGCAATTTTTGTTTCGTTTCGTGCACGATTTTAATTTTTATTTTTGTGAAATGAATGTGGATAAATGTGAAATTAAAAAATATTTCGAAGGAAAATATGGAATTTTTTTATTTTTTTTTAAAAACATTTTTCACCTTTTGGCAGCCTCGCAGCGTCCATGTAATTGAAGGACGAACATCCGGTTGGATAAATTGCATTTTTAATTCGGGGGGATAAAGAATTTCGTGGAAAATGCAATAAAATGGTTTTGTTTTTGTGGAAAATCGAAAAAAAGAAAAAAGAAATCGATTTTTTAATTAATTTTGATTAAAAAGTAAGATTTTTGGATTTGCCACTCACCGCGCGTCGAACGAGTGTTGACGTGTTTGGGTTGAAAAGAGCTTTAAAGTGGATCCCGTGAGAACGACGACTGGCGATACTCCCTACCGGGACTGCGTTTCGTGGGGGAACGGTAGACGTAGACGACCCCTGCGCGGTTTTCAATGGAACTTGTCTGCGCTGCGCATCAAACCATGAACATGAATGATTTGAAGATTTAAAAACACGTTTAGCACATCGTTTTATGTTGTAAAAAAGTGAGGGAACACGAGGAACTTGAATCAGTCAAGTAAAAACACGAGAAAATCGAACTATTCAAGTAAAAACACGAGAAAATCGAATTAATCAAGTACAAACACGAGAAAACACGAGAAAATTGAATTATTCAAGTAAAAACACGAGAAAATTGAATTATTCAAGTAAAAACACGAGAAAATTGAATTATTCAAGTAAAAACACGAGAAAACACGAGAAATTTGAATTAGTCAAGTGAAAACACGAGAAAATCGAATTATTCAAGTAAAAGCACGAGAAAACACGAGAAAATTGAATCATTGATGTAAAAACACAAAATTTGATTGTTTTCATTTCTTGGTGAAATTGTCTGGTCAAACAAAAAGAATGATGAGTATGTGGAATGCGTGCTGCGGGCGCTAATCCTTTCACCTCGTGTTGGCTTCCTCAAACATGCCAAAAACAAAAAAAACAAAACCAAAAATTAAAAAAAAAATAAAAACGAACTACAACCACCTGCGTGTAATTTCCATCTCGAAATAAAACAAAAAAAATTAAAAAAATGTATTCGGGGGAACTTGGATTGAAGACCGTCGGGGCAACGAAAGAAGAAAGAAAAAAGCCGTTATCATCGAGTGTGTTGTATTATTTAAACGCGTGCTGCGCTGCGGCAGCTGCAGGCATAGCTCGCGCCGTGCGAGGGGGAAGTGGTATGAGTATGCGGGTTAGCGCGCGCCACAACACCGACAGCTGCGACCGAGAGATCGTGGGAATTACAACGGTCAATGGCGATTTCTAAAGCGGGCGGGGGCCCCACTTGAGAATAAAGTCTATCGATGACCGTTATTTCTATTATTAACAGTTGTTTTAATTATTCATGTATTTCAATGGAAATAAGATGAATATGAGGAGGAAATGGGAGTGGGTTGGGTTATTCCGTTATTGGGATGAAAATACGGGGGAATTGAGGTGTTGGAGTAAAAATAAGAGGATAGTTTTGTTTATTTAGTTTTAGGGCAAGGTTAGATGTATGAATGTGTTGTTTTGGTTAAATAGGTGAGTTTGGTAGTAAATGCATAATTGCACAAAATAAATGCGTAAAATGTAGAAAAGGTATTTGCGTGTACAAATTATGTGTAAGCATAGACATTTTGGATTTTTTTCATAAAATTTTGCAATATTTCATGATATAATTTTTAAATTTTTCGTAAAATTCAGTTCTATCTTTTATGGAATTTTTTATTTTTTCATAAAATTTTGCAATTTTTATGTCATTTTGCAATTTTTCATGACATTTTGCAATTTTTCATGACATTTTGCAATTTTTCATGACATTTTGCAATTTTTCATGACATTTTGCAATTTTTCATGAAATTTTTAAATTTTTCATGAAATTTTTTAATTTTTCATGAAATTTTCCAATTTTTCATGAAATTTTCCAATTTTGCATGAAATTTTTCAATTTTTCATGAAATATTTTAAATTTTTCATGAAATTTCAATTTTTCATGAATTTTCCTATTTCTCATGAAAATTTTCAATTTCTCATAAAATTTTTAAATTTTACATGGAAATTTGCCATTTTACACGAAAATTTGCAATTTTACATGAAAACTTGCAATTTTACATGAAAATTTGCAATTTTACATGAAAATTTGCAATTTTACACGAAAATTTGCAGTCTTTCATGAAAGTTTGGAATTTTTTTCTCCAATTGCAAAACTCAAGCATCCCTTATCAGTTTACCACGATTTCCACAGAACAATTTTCTTTACCTACCACACAAACCGAAATTTCTTTTCCACAAATACCAACCTACACATTCCCAACACACCAAAATCTTTCTCCAACCAAAACCTCTTTCACCCACCATTAACCAGCCTATCAACCCACATACCTCGATTTCCAAAGAAGGGGAATTGAGTTATTCTTAAAAAAAAAAAAAAAAAAATAGGTGTGGTGTGTTCCACCCAGCCCAATCCCCTTCCTTGTGTGGGGTGCCCTTTCACCTCGCCAGCAGTCTCCCAAACTCGTTTACAGACGCACAGGTTTCCCTTGTTTGTGCCGTCTGGCCATCCCACAGCCAGTCCTCAACTATTTCCTTGAATTTCTTGTGCAAAACCTCTTTTTACACCACTTGCTGGGTCAGCGAGGTCCAATTCCGAGCGCCCATCCCTTGGGAAAAGAAGAAGCACCCATGGGAATGTCACCGGACTCGTTTTAACCCTCGCGCACCCAAAACAGGACCCGACCGGGCTCATTTTTGACCCGAGACTCATCCATCAGTCGTCAAGACAGTGACAAATGGGCCAACGGGCTTCTTTTTTGCCTTTGCTACTTCTGGTTTTAATCACGAGACGGCAGCAAATATTAGAAGCAACTGCGTGCTGCCATCCCACGGCTGAAATTAGAAGTAGCAAGAGCAAGTCTAAAATAAATTAATGACAAACTAATTTTCCTACACACACAAGATCATAATGATGTGTGTGGCCAATGTCATTTGAATATTTCCTCCATTTTCCCAATAATTAATAGAATTGACCCAAGTTATCTTAATTTTGTAAATCCCTTAGTTGGTCAGGGCAGATGTAGTTAACGACCACCTGAAATGTGTTCCTCTCTGCTTGGTCTCAATTGGAGTTAGAAGCAACGCATAAGCTACAAACCCAGAGTGGTTTCAGATTTTATTGGAAACTTTTTACTATCGGAGAAAGCTAAAAACCGTTTTTTGTCCTCCATCTTTGTTCCGGACAACCACCGGTGGCGCTAGCTTCAATCGTAGTCATCCGCAAGGTGAAGCACCCAACCAATGGGAGTATTTCAAGTACTTTTCGGAATAGAGTTTAGCTGCCACCACTCAACGCCAGTCGCCAATGCATCCACCCAAAATATAAATCTAGTATCACATCATAGCGTGCCCGGTATCCCGATTACCTATATTTAACGGGTCGGACTAATTGTCCGTCGTCAGTCGTCAGTCGTCGGTCGCCGACTGACGACTGACGACTGACAACTAGTCAGTCGGCGACCGACGACAGACTGAAGACTGAAGACTGACGACGGAAGACTGACAACTGACGACTGATAATTAGTCCGACCCATATTCAACGGATACCGTTCGAGTTGGCGCCCGCAAATCCAACATCTTTTGATACAAGACCTGGGAACATGAAATTTCCAAACTGTTATAACTTGTGGTCATCAGATGATCAACGTTCACTTACCCACCAATAAGTGACCCGAGGAAACTAAATTACCCTGAAGTGGTCTACAGACCAATGGGACAATGGCAAGGCAGTCAAAGCATGGACAAACATGGAACCAGCCGCGTGAATGGTCGTAAGAACCTGCCCATCTGGTATATTGTTTGGTATTGCAGTGCGCCTACCACAGGGACGGTGCCACAGTTCAACCACAACACCCAGAGATTTCCTGAACCAATCTTTGGACCATATCCACTGTACAATAATCTTCTTAACTTTTATTTGCAGTTTTAGACATGCAAGCTATTGAAAGACTGTGACCGTCTGCCCTCCAAACGGCAACTGACTGACAAGTGCAACCACTAGTCAGCGCATCTCGCAATAGATGGCTTTGCAAGCGGTAAGAGGAGAAAGAGCGAGCAAAAGACCAGGAAATGACGTATGTCTGGTCCGTGACCGGAAGCCACGTGACCAGATCGACCTCGCCATGTTCCTGGCAGTCTTAGATTCGGCATCGGAGCAGTTGGTCATGCTTGACCAAGCTCCTACCGAAAGAATGGCTTTTCTGCTTCCAGCAGATGATTTGCTGTGCGGTGTGTGGATGTTGTCCACCACCGGGACCTGAACGTCCAGATGACGGCGCCATAGCATCGTGCACGGCGCCCGAATGGTTCCCGACCAAGCTGGCCGTCAGTAATGGCGACCAGCGGTCAATCTAGGCTTGGAGTGCCGTGGCACTCCAAAACAACATGAAACTTCACCATTGTACAGAGAACTGACCCCTGGACAACCTGCCAATAAATATAACATTTAAAACAGTTTTGTCCATCGTGTCGTTCTTGGGTTATAATTTAAGTGAATGTTGTGTTCGGCGGCCCCTGATCTCCCCTGACCATGCGCCGACCATTCCATAACAATCACAAGACTTCTCGGGCCATGAAAATAAGCATCAAGAATGAGGAAAAATATTGATTAAAAATATTGATTAAAAATTGTGATTTCCAAAGAAATTAATCAGATGTAAATGTTTGTCGAAAGAAAACATTTTCCTTTCGCATTGGAATTTTAAAATGATTTTTTAGTTTCATATTTAGTTGATGTGGGATTAAGGTTTTTAGGAACCTAGACAAATTTTTTATGAGGAATAAAAACATTTTCCCAAAAATAAAAAATAACCTGTGGTATGCGTACCGATACACGATAAGTGGATTTTGAATTTTGATATTTTGTGGAAGAATTAGATTTTTTTGAGTAGCTTTTGACTATTTTGATATTTCACTAAACTTTTTAATTTTCCAGGAAAAATTTTTCATTTTTTGAATGGAATTTTGGTTTTATTTGTGCAAATTTTGATATTTTTGGAGAAAATGTTTAATTTCTGTAGATTTTTGGTTTTGGATTTTGTGATTTTTGACTGGAATTTGTGTCGATTTTTAATTTTTTTTTGGATTCTTGGTGTTTGACCTACTGGTACACCATCTTAAAAAGATTGGAAACCCTTAGCTATTTACGCACAATTTCCAGGTCCACAATTTAAAGCGGTCAAAAACAGTTCACAATCGCTCACAAACCAATAAAAATGCCAATCAAACCCCAAAATTTCCCCCAAAACTGACAAAAATGCAATAAATCAACCGATCCTCCAACGACAACACCTCGCGCTCCAAACGACAACATCCGGGTTCTCGCTTAAACTCTCCTGGCGCCTCCATTCTTAAACCCACCTTTTCTTACCTGCCATCGGATGGCGCTAAGAAACCACTTGTGTAAGCAAAGATGGAGTAATTTATCCTGGACGAAAAAAGTGACTAAAACTCAGCAACACTTCTCTCCACGATTCCGCACAACTTCTCCCACCCGCCCTCAATGCTAACCCATCGACGGACGTAAGCAGCGCCCTTCGCCGCGCAACTCCATGGACGTTTGAATCGACTTGGCGTCACATTCCTCTCGGTACGAAACTTGCGAAAAAACTGCGAACTCAGGTTAAATGTCTCTACAGGTCAACCTGTTGTCTAGAGGTCGTTAGGCCTAATCGCGGCGGCTATCGATTCACTTGTTGCGCTTTTCGCGCTCGGATTATTGAGTTTTCGGTGAAGTTTTACGTTTGTTTTTCTTTTAGGTGTTTGTCTCGTTGGATTTGGTTTTTTTTTCGCGGTGGAAAAATTTGGCTGTGAGGTAATTGCGATTTTTGGTGGGGGTTGTTGGGATGTGTGTGAAGTTGATTTTTGATGGGGTTTTTGGGGTTTGGTGGGTGTTTTTTTGGGTTGGGTGGCGGTGGGGTTGGGTTTGACAGGTGTTTGGTGGTTGCGGGATTGTGTGCTGGGATGGTTGGCGAAATCGACCCATAAATTCCCGTGTGTGAAAGGCGGCGGATTTGAATCGCTGGGCGGTGATGATGGGTTGGATGTGGTGGAAAAATCGATTTTGATGATTATTTATTGACTGAAATGAATGTTTTAGTAATTTTCGGCTTCGAGTCTGTCGATATTTAGTTAAGAAATGAAAAATTTCATTTAAAAAATGAAAATTTTCATTTAAAAACGAAAAATTTCATCAAAAATTGCAAAATTTCATCAAAAAATGGAAAATTTCATTAAAAAAATGCAAAATTTCATTTAAAAAATGCAAAATTTCATTTAAAAAATGCAAAATTTTATTTAAAAAATGAAAAATTTTATTAAAAAAACTCAAAATTTCATCAAAAAATCCAAAATTTCATTTAAAAAATCCAAAATTTCATTTAAAAAATCCAAAATTTCATAAAAAAAATCAAAATTTCATAAAAAAAATCAAAATTTCATTTAAAAAATTCAAAATTTCATTAAAAAAGGACAAAATTTCATAAAAAAATCCAAAAATTTCATCAAAAAATCCAAAATTTTAATAAAAAAATCCAAAATTTCATCAATTTTTGTTACCAAACTGCCCAATATAACCCAAAAAATCGTTTTTCCACCGCCAAATAACACAAATAATTTTATACCGTCACTTATCTATTCGACACATTTCTTTCCAGTTCTCGAAATGTCTTCATCCGACCTAAACACACCCGAGCGCACCAACCACTCCGTCTGCAACGACTGCTGGGAAGTCTTCCTAACGAGCGACGACTTGGAATCCCATCGCCACCACTGCCCGAACACCAAACCCGACAACATGGACCACGAACCGAACCAAACCGAACTCGCATCGAACCAATCCGAACTCCCACCGGACCACCCCGACGACGAAACCCCGCTAAACCAACACCAACCCGCCACGACCGATCTGACCCTCCTGACCGCAATGCAGCCGCAGGACCAACAACAACAACAACAACAACAACAACAAACCACCGCCGTCAACACGCCGAACGGCAACGAAATCCTCGCCATGTTCGACCAACAGATGGACCACATGCACACGGGCGGCGACGTCGCCAACCTCGACAACTTCACGATAACCATCACCGCGTCGACCATCCTGAACTCCTACGTCCAGCAGCAGGGCGAGCAAGACGAGCAGATGCTGACCCTCAAAGACAAGTTCCCGTCCGACAACCAGCTGCTCTTCGGCGAACAGCTCATGAAGTCGGACTCCTCGCAGTCGTCGCAGCAGGAGACGCTTTTAACTCACTGCGTCGTCGAGAACGGAGTCGTTAACGCGCTGCCCGTGTCGGTCATCCAGAAGACGTCGACGACGACGACGAAGACGTCGTCCAAGCGGAAACTCTTGCCGAAGCCGACCGGTCTCTACGACCTGCACGGCCAGGAGTTCCAGTGCAGTCGGTGTGACTTTGTTTGCTCGAACGACGCTTCGTACAGGGACCACGCGCGCTCGCACACGAAGGTGAAGGAGTTCGCGTGCGAGTACTGCGGGATTACGCTGACCAAGTACGAGCAGATGGCGAAACACTTGGACAAGGAGCACAACAGTGATTTGTCGTATTATTGTTATTTGTGCTACACGCCTGTGGAAGACAAGTTCAGTCTTCAGGAACACTTGAGTTATTGCGGCAAGCAGAGCGACGCGGCGAAAAACCACCAGCCGGTCAGCTCTGCCGCCTTGACCATTCCGTCCACGAGCCAGTTGCTGCCGAATCTCCTCAGCGGGAGCACGGTCAATGTGAAAAATGTCATAACGTGTCCGAAATGCGGTCAGGTTTTGGGCACCGAAGAATCGCTCGACGTGACCGACAAGCCGGTCGAACACAGATGCAAATTCTGCTCCACAAATCTGACTTTAATGAGGCAGACAGAGTTAGTTGATTTTTTTTCAACCAAAAATTTAAACCGGGGTTATACCATTGAATTTTCTCTAGTATTAATACGTTTAACCGCAATGACGACGTTTAGTAGTATTAAAAAACACATTGGTTGATGTAGAGGTTGAGGCACAGAATTCTTCAAGATACAGCTTGCTGGTACAGAATTCTTCAAGATACAGCTTGCTGCAGAGGCGTAGCTTCAAATTTTGGGCCCCCATGCAAAAATATTATTGGGTCCTCTCTTCGATTTTTAGGGGCCCAAAAATTCCAACAAAATATAAAATAAAATAAATTAAATTTTTTTTTCTTTATATTTTTTAAGATTTGGGTCCCAAAAAAGGCTGCGCAAAGGGCCCCAGACTGTAAATATGCTTTTGGGGTCCCAAAAAAAGGTGCGAGAAGGGCCCCAGACCATAAATACGCCTTTGTGGCCCCAAAATTACCACACACAAATTTCCTACAAATAATTTTCGAAAATATTTCATTTTTTTTTTGGAAATTGAAGGGCCCCCAACACTAAGGGGCCCCCATGCACCGCATGGGCCTGCGGTATGGTAGCTACGCCCCTGGCTTGCTGGTGCAGCTTGCTCAGGGCCGTGCGGTGCTATGATGCGAAGAGGCGGCCGCATCAGGCGGCACCGTAAGGCGGGCAGCATAAGCATAAGCATAATTCGAGCTGTTTCGTCTTTTCTCCAACAAAAAATTTAAAGCGGGGTTATGCCATTGAATTTTCTCTAGTATTTCTTTGTTTATTGAAATTGTAATAATCCTATTTGATTAATTCTTACTTCTAGAAACACGACCACTAGCGCCCAGTCAGAATCAAAATTCGCAGACGTGTTTGGCCAGCAAACCGAGGCTCTGACCACCCCTCAAAGTATACCATCAACCGTTGCCACAATGCCGCTCCTCCTCTACACCAACACGCCGACGTTCCCAACGACCAATTCGAGTTCCACGTCCAACTCGGTCGACAGATCCTCAGTTCCGGTCGGCAACCAAAACCAAATGACAGTGGGAATCAACACGTCCAACGGGCTCATGGTACTCACGCTACCCGTGGTCACCGCCGACAAAGTGTCTTCGGATTCCTCCGCAATGACAGGCCCACTCCTTCAGTTGCCCAACGGCAACATTCTCCTTCTGGGGTCCGAAATGGCGGCGTCGTTGAACGCCGCCGGGGCGGTCCAGCAGTCATTGAGTCCCACGCTTGCGCCTGCTCCTCCGCTAGTGCCCAGCAACGATATCCTGATGACCGCGGCGGCAGGAGCCGGGATCAACGCGCCCACCTGCGGTAGTCCCGGACCCACGCCTCTGGGCTCGGCTTATAGTTCGTTGGTGGAAGACCAGTACGAGCTGAAAGCTAAAGTGCCGCACTACACGTGCTCGCAGAGTTGGCGAAGACAGGAACAGAAGCATTCGGTGCGCAAGAAACAACACGCCTGTGACATTTGTGGCAAGATTTTTACGCGGCCAAAGCAGTTGAAGGAACATGTATCTAAGCAGCATAGCAATGCGGTTGACGGTGCATCGGAAGCCATTAATAATGACGTGCCAATGATCAAATTAGGTACATGACAAATTATTGTCGAAAGAGATTTTCATTCAGTAGGTCATGATTTTCAATAGAAGAAATGCTGCAAAAGCCTTCGTGTTACACCGGGCTGGCTTAAAGCCGTGCAAGCTGGTGTGCACACCAAAATATACCATAATTTTATAAAGGTTCTTTACACCAGTAAGTGGAACACACAATGGGCTACTGGGGCTCTCTATACATTACTGTACTTGTCAAGCAGGGCCGGATTTAGGTATTGCGGGGCCCCTAAGAACAAAGTTTAATAGACTTACTATTATCTCTTTATATATAGTAAATATAAATACATACGCAACAAAGAAAAAAGTTACTTACAAAGTTAAAAATATATATTATATTTCCGATTTAAATACACTCAACCCTCGTTATACGGCCGCTCTTTATACAACATTTTGCTATAACAGTTCTAGGAAAGTATGGCGCTTTTCGAGTTACGGCCCACAATGTTTCGTAGATACGGCCAAAAATCGGCAAATTCCATAACGAATCAGGGGGAATTGCCCCCGATTCATTATACAGCATTTTGCTTTACAGCCAACTTTTCTGGAACCTATCTAGGCCGTAAA
>JAQIXU010001205.1:0-19552 GCA_034701245.1 Strigamia transsilvanica | reverse complement strand
AGTGGCATTCCAGTTTGTAAAATTTCCATTTCGAGCCCTGAGAGTATGATATTTATAAAAGTGAACTGTATTGTGTTTATTTATTTCATCAAACTGCAACCAGGTTCAAAAGGCCCACATTGTCGCCCATGGGCTACAAAGCGAGTTGCTTTAAACATCGCTCGGTAACTTATTCCTCACTACTAGTTGTAAATTATTTTGAACCTAACCGTATCCATTTGTAAAAAGTAAAATCAACTTAATTTTTTATTTGTTAAAGTTTACATCCGACAGTTGTGTGGTCCCAAACCTGAGATAGTGTACTGTATTTATGAAATCCAAAGAAAACTTGCCAATGTCAATTCTTTTAATTAAATGCAATGATTTAAACAAATATGCTTCACCGGTTGTTCTTACTATTCATATATGCATTTTTGTGCATTTTTGGCCGCAAAAACAATGGAATTGCAGATTAAAACAAATATTGCTCGTTATTACAAATATCTACTCGATGTCCAAACAAACATTACAAAACAAATCGAACAAGCAAATATTTTATTACTAACTAGCGAACTAAACGAGATGTATTTCTTCCTTGCATACCTCTTCAGCTCCCACAATGGCACACAAACGTGCAAAATATCCGGCAACATAAAACCAACGTCGCGAAGAATCTGGTGCAACTCTCCTTCACCCCTAAGAACATTATAACCAAACTGATCGGTCAACGACGTCACACAATGAGCAACAGCGACAGACAAAACGATCATCAACTTCCAGGGCGTCGGCGCTTCCTCCGTATCCAACAAATGCACGACGAAATACGTCGAAACCAGCTCGGTGATGCTGAAAAGCAACTGGTGCGTCCACTGGCTATAAAAATCGTCGTTCCAGTAATTAAAAAAATTCCACCAACTGTAATAGTGCGGATAAATAGATGCGACGGTCAGGAGCAGCATGGAAACGCGTAATCGACGCCGCACGATCAAGTGACACATTTTACGAATCGTCTCGTACAGCAGGAGAATCGCCAAGATCGAAATGGTCCAGATTTTAAGCGAATTGCTCGTGATGTTGAAATAAATGTGTTTGTATCCGGGTACTCCCGCCTCGTAGTTAGCTGCGGAAAATGATCGTTTTCAGTTGTTTTTTTTAATTGATTTGAAGTTTGTTTTGAATTACCCTTAAAAGTACTGTCCCAGCAGTTGCATTTACACTTGGATCGGTCGACTTTGAGTGTGAATTCGCTCCATAAACTGTAAATGACGTTGAAATGAATGTACGGGATGAGGATGAACACGGCCGTTGCTGTGCACAAGCTGACCGTCGTTTGGAGATTGAAGTATTTGGGAGCGGAGTTCCTCTGAGTGTTTACTTCGCACTTCATAGTGAATTATGTTTCAAATAATTGCTACGGGAGAAATAAAATCAATTGTGAGGATTTTAAAAACCATTTAAGTCGTTTAAATAATGTAAATTTTACATTTTTCTCGCAACTTTGTGTCATGTTTAGTTTGGAACCTGTTTGGGCTTATCTTCTTGCAATGTCGTAATAATCAATGTCAATACACTAATCAATAACTAGATAACAATGTGCTTGGGTGCCGAGCTACTGCTGCTTGACAACCAACTTTAATCAGAAGAAAGTGAAAATTGACAAGAAAAGGAGAAAAAAACCCAGACAACCATGCACACAAACTGAAAGTCCAACAACCATAGCACTCCAATGATTACCCAAAAGCAAAACCGCAGCGATTAAAACAGGTGTAAAAAAAGTTTTATACCATTTTGTAAAAATGTTGATGTGCCACATGCTCCAGGCAAGTTTGGCTAGTACAAGTTGATATCTTGTGGTATCTCTTTTAGCAGCAATTACCATCAGGGTTCTTGATAGCAGACTGTCAATAATTTGTTGCCAATATTTAGTGGTAATTGCATCCAAATTTTCAATCTGAACCTGGTGCAAACCGAAAAAACATGCCTTCAGAATGCATTTTTCATACAGTAAGTGCATTTACACACTTGTGACGATGTCGATCCAGCAACCATTTTTTAGCTTCACATTGCCCCCTTTCCCACCCCACACTTGCAAAATAAAATGACAAAACCAACAAACAATTATACATTTTTTTCTGCACTTATTTTTCAAAAAATAAACCCCAAAAATTGAAGGAAAAAAAGTTTTCTTTTCTTCAGCTTTAAAAATGATTATATCAGATGTACTCTAATGTAACCAACAAACCGTAAATCTGCTGTTTGTGCGCGGCTCCCCACTAGACCGCGGGTTTGTTTAAACGTGGTGGAAATTCAAAGTTGCTCATTAGTGTGTGATTAGTAAGTGATTCAGTTCTTGTGGTGCGACAAATTACATTTTAGAAAAATTAGATTAATATCAACTTAATACCAAGTTTTGTGGCAACAAAAATCCAATCAACAAACCTTAGCTGATATGCCACCGACGTCGGAAACCAAACTGGACAAGGGATAAGTGAGGTATTTGCTGACCACAAGTCTGGTGGTTACCAAACGTCGATATCTGTGTGTAGTTTAGTTTCCCAGCGTCGAAACAATTAATTTGCATCCTATCTGACACAACAAGGGAGAAGTTTGGCACACATTATTGCCGTTTTAATCAGTACTGTTAATGGTTACATTGCGTGATGTTGGAGCTTATACTAATTTAGATAATGAAAATAGGGAGTTGTGAACTAATATGCCTCGTTTAGACCGATGGAAAATTTACAAAAATTTACAAAAAACGTTGGTCGAGGCAATAGACTACCACTTTCATCTTAACATATGAAATACAGTAGAGTTTCACTTATCCGGAATTTTCGCGAGGCTCTACTGTAATAATATCCACTTCGTAATAAGCTTTTTTTTTTATTTCTAACCTTATTAAGAACAATGTACACTATTTACAACCAAGTTATACAAAAACCACCCATGCAGAATGCAAATTTACAAAAAAAAAAAAGAAGAAAAAAAATTAACAAAATCAAAAACTACACAATTTGTGCTCTTTTTCAATAGTTTTTGCATCGTACGACTTCGTAAAACTTTCAAATTATTTCGTTTTTTGTTTAATTAAATTGTTGCACTTCACTGTGAATTACCTTAAACGACATAAAAAAAAACACCCTTACCTTCACATAATTTCAAAATAACAAACATAAAAAAAAACTATTTTGGTTTGTTGTTGTGGTTGTCGTGCCAACTGTTTCGAATTTTTTCGCCGGCGCCATCTCGGGATATTGATGCCAACTCCCGCAAACCCTAAACAATACCGCTTTGTTGTCGGCATTGTTGCAGCAACAGAAAGAGAAAAGAGAAATTAATTCAAAATCTCATTACCTATTTTTTTTCTTCTAATCTTGATCCAATGTGGCGAATCATTCCAATCCGAATTCTGGTCGCAATCGGGTCCTAAAACATATCACATGGCTTTTTAATATAATTCTCTTATTTCACGTCAAATCTAAAATACTCATCTGAACCCAGATCCATTTCTAAACCTTGTTTTCCGCTTCCAAATAGTTTACCCAAATCCTGTTTGTTTTCTTCTAATTCAAAATGTGTTGAAAATCCTGTCCAAAGATTCCTTTTCTACCTAAAAAACAAATTAAGGGTCTTGTGGTTTTTAATATTGTTATTCAAGTTATGTACGAGTTTTCACTTATCTGATTGTATTCCCTGATTTAATATATCATTTTTCGTGTTGTTTCCCTCCGAAATGCTCGCGTTGTCTCCGTGAGTCACGTGATCGGTGCGGTTCGGTGATGGTTTCTGGAAGGAGAATTTTAGCTGTTATTCTGATTGTTCGATTGATTGTACTTACCTTGTATCGACTGTTGATGGCTGATTTTAGTGTTGAGTATGTTGCATCTTGTTGTTGGCTCGTCCGAGTGCTTAATCAGGCGCTTTGTGTTGCGTCGGGCGTAGCCTGGACATTTTGAATTGCTCCGAACGTTACCGTCGTTTGATTCGGCCCGATGCTTCTTCCTTGGCATTGTCGGAGGCGTCGGTCCCATCTCCGATGGTTTGATCACGCTCCGAGGGTGACGGGGGTTGCGGGAAACGGATTTGCGGCCAAACCTCGACTCGAGGTTGTTGGTTGAGCGCCATTTTGGCTGGTGACGTCAGTTCTCTGCCGCCACTCCTTTTTGATTTATGTTTTGTGCTGATTGTTAATTGCACAAACTAATTTTATATTCGTGTTCTAGAGATTTTATCCGATAATCTATTGTTCTGGTGTATTTTTCTGGTATGTTTGAAATTTTACGCATATTTTGTGGATTCTTATGTTGTATTTCACCACTTGTGGCGCTGGTCCCATTGTTGATCACGCGCTAAATGTGATATAGAAAATGTGATACAGAAAATTTTGTTTACAGTCCAATTCATTATGAAACGAAACAATTTTGAATTTAGGTACAACATCTTACAAGTTTCACAAGTTTTTTGACAATTCTAAGCTACTATTTTCATTAATCTATTTCGTTTAGGTTTCGAGGAAACATTGAAGTCTTCAAATGTGTTGGACGGTGTTTCGATCGAAAAGGTAGGAAAAAATACGAGGAACGATACTCACTCGTCGTGGTAGCATCATTTAGGATTGTTGGTTTAAGCCCGCGATATTTTTTAAAAATGCAAGTGTAATGCATTTTAAGTTTGGCATGTTTGATTTTGAATTTGCTGCGAGTGTGAGTAGTATCTCTGCCATCCAATGTGTAGTTTTTGTTTTTGTTGGAATTTCGTTTTCACATCGTCAAGGGATTGCTGGAGTGAATACGTGTTGGATGTTTTGTTTGATACTTCCGCAGAGAAAGTTGAAGCATAGAGTAAAAAGTACATTCTTTACTCTATGGTTGAAGGAAGAAATGAGGGGAATGCCGAGGAAAAATCGGACAGGGGGTAAGCGAAAAACCGAGTTGCTGTATTTGATTTTCGACTTTTTCCACTTGAATGGCACTCGAAAAAAGAAAGGTCATCTACTGTGCACTGCTATTTAGTTATTCAAACTAATTTTCAACTATTTTCATTACCTTACAAGACAAAGTGTAAGAGTAGTTGAAATTCATTAAAACTTTGTAATTGATTGCTGGGGTTAATAATTTGCAGCGTCGGATTGCATTTACAAATTTAGTACTTGTTGGTGAGAATATATATTTTGTACATTTTGTGGAGAATTTGGCGGAGAAATTTGAGGCAAGAAAGGAGGGATATGCTAAGGAATAGTCCGATGCTATCGCCGACATCGGACATCAAACTGGACTGGGGTGAGCGAAATATTCGCTGACTACAAGTGTTGTGGATGTCTTGGAGGTCATACTAATGGAAGTATGATCTTCATTTTTGTAGTAATCGGTGAGTCTGTAGAAAGAATATGTAGTGGTAAAACATGGCCGTTGACAGTGGTTTGGGTTTTTGGGAGTAATTTGTAGTTGCAGTATTGTCGTTTTTATTTCTTCTAGTTCAGACATCGAGTTGCAGAGTGGCAATGCAGTTGAGTTCATAAGCTACCATCTAAAGTGGAAGGAAATGACTCGCTAGGCCAAAAGTTGGGAAAATTTCCTGCGTAGGCCTATTGTCATGGCCGCATTGCTAAATGATTTGTTACACCGCATTTCGCTTTACAGCCAACTTTTCTGGAACGTATCTAGGCCGTAAAGCGAGGTATGGGTGTACTCGGTATTTCCGTTATAGGATTGCTTTTAGTTGAACCTTGCTATGAACCACACATTTTTAGTAAATCACATTAGGCGCACTTCGAACTGCCTGGTCAGAAGGCCAAGTTTACTATAGCAATGGGTTTTTCCGTGGCCGCGAACTACATGGCTATCGACTGGAACCACTGGTGATAAGTTGTCTGTGTACTTGTAGTGTTTTTAAATTGACTATTGGTATATACAGTATTTTATGGCAAAGTCCAATGATATTCCTACCATGGCCAAAACACCCAGGGTTTTTGGTTTCACACTTGGGTAGGCATCTCACATGTGACGTACAAATTATTGATTACTTTGATATTTAATTGAAAGGGAAACAAATTTGACAGCCATTGAAAAATGTATTACATTTGGTTTGTGGTGTTGGGTTAATTAGAAGAATTCGTTTTACAAATTTAAAGATTTGTTATGTTGTCGATAAAATTGAAGAGAAGTTTGCAACAAGTGAGCAGGGAAATGCCGAGAAAAAGTCCAACGCTGCCGCCGACGTCGGAAAGCAAACTAGACAGGGGGTAGGCGAGGTATTCGCTGACAACAAGTCTCGTAGGTGACTTGGAGCTCGGACTGATGAAGGTTCCGTTGTCTAAATCTTTTATGACATCGGTGACTCTGGTGAAGGAATATGCGGTGACGAAACATGATTTTCCACAGCCGTTTGTGTTTTTTCGTGAGAATCGTAATTGCAGTATTTTCGCCTTTATTTCATCCAGTTCCAACATTGAATTGCAAAGTGGTAATGTCGTCCAGTTCATAAACGGCCACCTAAGATGGAAAAAGTGAAGTGAATAACTTGAGTAAGTTGATCTCACCTGCATTTGACGTCCGGAGTTTGAAAGCTTTGCACGATCCATTTGTTGGTGCACTGGAACGCTTCTTCTTCCGAGACACAAGGATTGCGAGTCGTGTTTACATATTCGAACTATAGTAATAGAAATTTAAATTTGTGCGCAGAAATTGACTTTATTTGTTTGTTTACTGCAGTGGTGGATATTTCCAGATCGTTTTGAGCGTCGCGGTGGACAACTGCTTGATTTATAAACATAACACTAGGCGACGCCGATGTGTAGAAATCGACCTGTGTTCAAAATGATTTATTATGTGCAGGGCCGGTTGGAGGCTTTGCGGGGTCTCGGAAAAAAATTATTAGTGGAACGCTGGTCTGGGACCCGAAAAAAAGATGTCTGAGCCAGCCTGGTGTCTTGATTTATTATGCGCCTGGTGTCTTGATGGCAAATTCAAACACTAAAGTTTAGATTTGTTTATTGCGCACAGGCAGGGATTTTCCAGTTTGATTTTGGCACCAAGATACCAGTCACCGACTACAGAGCATAACGGTGTGCTCTGATTTAGTGTCTTACCGAGAAAGCTTCTTCGGGCAAATCCAAAATGTCTGTTATTCTGATCCCAAACACCCACGATTTGCCAGCATAATACCAATTCAAATCTACGAAAATTCAGAATCGAATAGATTTAGAATTTCGTTCATCCAAATATTTGTTACCAGTACTTGTTTTGAAGGTGTGGCATCGACCAGCAATTGTATCCACATGACCTTGTTGCATCCAATCGGGGGAATTGCATTCGGTGGAATTGACTGCATATTGACACTGAAATATCAAGTTGATTTAGTATGAAGGTGCTGGTTGGTGTTGCAACTTACCATTGCAGTTGTTTCGATGGTCATGTTTGTTTCTGGTCGCCACAAATCCAAAAGCGAAATGTTCAACTCGTTGAAAGCGAAATGAGACTGTGCATTTTCACTCGAAGACCGGCACGCTTGGTTTTGCTCGCAATGTCTGTCGAATCGATGTTTGAAGTCGTAAGTTACGTTGTAGGTGATTGGACAAAGCGTGAAACCGGGCAAAGTGTACTGGTCGACCGTTTCCACTCTAATGTTGGTTGCGACCGGTTGGTCCGAGTACTTCTGGAAACAGATTGCGAGCTGCCAAGTGCACAGTGCACTGCTCACTAGCACCGCCGTGATCCACAATCCTTTGAGAGCACGTGAGATGCATTGTTTGTTTGTTGCACAAGTTGGTTGAGTGAGGAGCAGATTAACTGGTGTAACACGTGTTGTCTTTGCGGCCATGAATACTTGTATTGCAGCGTGTTGTTGCTGCGGAGTTATTGGTTACCGAACGTCGATATCTGGGGGTGTGGTTTCCCCGTTTCGAAACAATTTAATTTGCATCCTATCTGATACAACAAGGTAGAAGTTTAGCACACATTATTGCCGTTTTAATCAAATGTTAATGGTTACATTGCGTGACAGTAATGTTCGATCTTCTACTAATTTAGATAATAAAAATGGGGATTTATAAACTAGTATGCCTCGTTTAGACTGATGAAAATTTACAAAAATTTGCTCGTCGGTTTTGTGCTCACTGAAATGTAATTTGAGAGATTGAATATGTGGTACATTTTGCTGAGATATTGGCGGAGGAATTTCAGGCATGAGAGGTGGGAAATGCCGCCGAGAAGTCTGACGCTGCCACCAACATCGGACACCAAACCGGACAGTTTGTCTGGTGGATGTCTTGGAGCTCATAGTAGTGTACATTGGGTTGTGTGGATTTTCGAGAAAATCGATGAGTCGGCAATGAAAATGTGGTGGCAAGACATGGTCTTTGACAGTAAGTGGTTTGGGGTTTTGGGAGAGATTTGTAGTTGCAGTATTCTCGTGTTTATTTCTTGCACTTGTGACATGGAATTTCACCATTTCAATCAACAATTCATTGTCAAGTTTAGATTCGGTGCCATTTTGCATAAAAAAACTGTGAATTAGCTAATTTGCTTTATAATTTAATTAGCTGGTCTCCATGAATTACAGAAAAGCGACATTGAAATGAAAAGTATTGAAGTGGATGAGTAATTATTTTTTTCCGGGATCGATTTGATTGAGAATTTCACGCATGTAATTTAAACACGAAAGAAGAGAAACACCGAGGAAAAGCCCAATGCTGCCCCCGAGATCGGAGACCAAACTGGACAAGGGATATGCGAAAAATTCGCTGACAATTTGTCTCACGTTTTTTTGAAATTGACAGCAACTTGAGTGTAATAGCCTGCATCGGTGCCGTACATTGTTGTTAGGGAAAATGCGGTCACGGAACACGGGCGTCTGCAGTCCATGTGTTTTTGTGAAAATTGAAGTTTGAATATTCTTTTCTTGATTTCTTCCACTTCGGACATCGAATTGCAAAATGGCAATGTCGAGTTAATGAAAGGCCATCTGAGATGGATCGAAAAATATTATTTGATTAAATTTATTCATTGGGATCAAGTGTGACCTGCATTTTATGCCGGGGATTTGTAATTGATCGCTGATCCATTGATTAATGCACCGAATCTCTTCATCTTGGGTTACGCATGGGTTTCGACTCGTGTTTAAATATTCAAACTGAAACACTAGTTGTAAATAGATGACTACCAACGTGTTATTGTTTAATTTACTTTTGTTTCTGATATTTCCAAAATGTGATAAATCCCTGGACGAATTGCTGATCTGCTCCTGACGATGACATTGATCGATGTTGATGCCTGAACATCAGCCTATTTCGAATGTTTTTTTAAAAATATTATTTATTGTATAACTTGTTTGAGCTATCCAACCAGAAATAAAGCGCAATACGCATTTGCTATATCCTTGGACTAGCTATATCTATCCAATACATCCATGCTCTTCCAAGAAAGTACCATTCCAGATCTAATAGAAAGGTGAAAAATTCACATGATTATTTGAGAACAATATCAAAAAATAACATGAGGGACACCGGATTCAGGTTTGTTTGGTCGTTATTCGGTTAGTCTAGAGGTCAGTGTACATAAGGTGCATTTCTCAATGCTTGGGCCGCATTACTGTGATCTAACTCAATATTAACTGCTGACCATGTGGCCAAAGATTTCATGGACAGCGAGATTGTTTGGCTTATTTCTTTCCGCACATGGAGGCTGATAGTGCCATGGTTAGGACGCGGGGGATGGTGGTAGGCCTTTGTGGGTCTGTCATAATTGACTTCTGACCATGCTGTGACACTTCCTGCTAGCCTTTTTCCCGTGGAGTTTGAAGTTTGGTTAGTTTTACTGCCCCTCGACAGTTTATTTTGTTTTTACCTGAGTGGAAAAAGTGGCACGGGCCTGCTATCGTGTCGACTTTTATATGCTTTAACCAGTCGTTGGATTCACATTGGCTGGAGTTGACAGCATAGTAACACTAAAATGTAGACCAAGTTGGGTGAAGTGTCAGGGTGATGTGAGCGCAACTTACTCTGGATTCTATGTAGAACTTGTCATTTTTTGCTGGTTGCCACAGATCCAACAGTGTAACACCCAGCTTGTTGAAAGGAAAGTGTTGTTTGTCATCCCAACTGGACGCGTTGCAAGCGGCATTTCGATAGCAAAGTCTATCAAATTGTTCGCTAAAGTCGTAAATCGTTTCCGTATTGTAACGACACAGCGTAAGGCTGGGTGTCGAGTACTGCCTGAAGTTTTCCACTCGGACATTGGTCCCGATTGGCTTAGAAAAGAATTTGTCGAAGCAGATGGACAGCTGCCAAAAACACAGTGTGGTGCTCACCAGCACTGATGCAATCCATAACACTTTGTGTAGGCCTGAAATGTACAACAAAGACTTATTAGCGCGACGACGTTGTGCTATGATGGGGCGAGTGTGCGGATGAATGACTGCAAGGTTTGTTCTCTTATTGTGCGCGTGAATCACTCGTAGTTTTGTTCTTCTGCTTTTGCTTTGCATTATTGCTCTAATGAAATGTTTATGCTTGGGTTGGCGTGTTTCTGTAATTTGTTGAGGTACTTCATTTTGTCTCCAGGGAATTAAGTTTATTAGAATTGCAATTGCAATTTTAATGTAATGAAATGGTTGTGCTCGGGTTAGTGTGTTTCTGCAATTTGTTGAGGTACTTAATTTTGTCTCCAGGGAATTAAGTTTATTAGAATTTCAATTGCAATTTAATGTGGTGAAAGATCAGGCAGTAAGCTGAAGTTATTGTAACTCCAATTACTTTCAATGTACAATTACGGTCATAAAAATTGTCGCATTCTGCGTCCTGCTGAAATTGAAAAGTCTGGTGGTTACCAAACGTCGATAACTGTGTGTGTAGTTTTCCCAGCTTCGAAACAATTAACTAGCATCCTATCTGACACAACAAGGTAGAAGTTTAGCACACATTATTGCCGTTTTAATCAGTACTGTTAATGGTTACAATTGCGTGACAGTAGTGATGTTGGAGCTTATACTAATTTAGATAATAAAAATGGGGAGTTGTGAACTAATATGCTTGTCCTGTTTTGTGCGCACTGAAATGTACGTAATTTAAGAGATTTTGCTGAGATTTTGGCAGAGGAATTTCAGGCACGAAAAGAGTAAAATGCCGACGGTATAACTCCATAATGTTTGTTACTATGATCCAAAACAAGCATAACTTACTTGCCAATTCAGACCTATTTATAAAACCATTTAAATTGGCTTGGTTTTTTTAAATAATTGAAAATGCAGAATCGAATAGGATAAGAAATTTGGCAAAATCTTACGACTTTTGAAAGTTTGGCAAGGACCAGCAGCTGTGTTCACGCGACCACACTGTTGCCAATCTGGGGATTTGCATAGAAATATCAAGGTTGTTTATTAAGTTGATCAATTTTTGCATTTGCAGCGTACATTGACACGAGTGGTGATGGTCATGTATGTCCTCGGTTGCCACAAATCCGTAAGCGTAATGCCCAAGTTGGTGAAAAGGAAACATTGACGGTCGGGTCTGCTCGAAGTGTTGCACACTCGATTCTCGTCGCGATGTTTCTTGAAATGCGCACCATATTGGTAAGTTTCTTTGTAAGTGGCGGGACAAAATCGTGAGGCTCGGCAACGTGTATTGAGTTCTGAAAGGGTGTTAATCAATCATACGAAGAAATAATTTGAGTGTCCAATTATGTTTTGCAATATTAAACGAATTGGTAAATTACCGACACAGAAAAGAGTTAATTTATTGTCATTGAGATAAGACAACTGCACGGACGTGTTCAGTAGTTAGAGGTTTTAAGTGTAAAACCGGGTTCCTGTATTTTCTACTTTCACTAGAAAAATGAAGTTGCACGGTTGCAGACTTGTAATGCAGTGGGAACTCGGTATTTTGTTTACATTTTTCATCTGACGTACATTTCTTCTATTTCTTGCATTTCTTCCTGTTTGCGTGCAAATGCGCTCTCTTGGCTTTAGTAGCCAGATTGTGGAAACAAGTGAATAAATGAAATTATTTGTGCTCTTAGTGGTTTATTTCTATTGTACCTGTCAGTATTTTTAACGCTCCGACTGTTTGTGGAGCCGGCTTTGGACAACTCGATAGCATTGACATTGGTTTCCCAATTGAGAGGAAGGAAATGCCGCTGACATCGGACAGCAAAGTGGATGAGGAATGAGCGTTTCCACTGGTCGGAAGTGACAATTGGATCAATTTCAAACAGATATGATGTTTGTCCAGGGTGAATTTGTGAGCTGCGTTTAAGATGCCAACTGAAGCTGCGGGGTTTAACGGGTTTGATATTTGTTCAAGACGAGAAATGTTGATGTATTTGACTGATGATTTGGCAGGAAATGCCGAAGAAGAGTCTAATGCTGCCGCCGACATCGGACACCAAGTTGGACAGGGAATAAGTGAAAAATTTGCTTACAATTTGTATGGTGCTTGATTTCAAACATAGACCAATGTGTGTTTGCTTGCCAACAGTGTCAACACTTCTTGTTAAGGAATGTGTGGTGGTGGTACACAATGTTTTGAGCTCACCATATGAACTGGACTGCAATATGATTTGGAGTGTATATTCCTTGAGCGATTAAATGTATGGTAGATTTTGCTGAGAATTTGTCGAAGGAATTTGAGGCAAGAGAGGAGGGAAAGGCCGAGGAAAAGACCAACGCTGCCACCGATATCGGACACCAAACTGGACAGGGGATAGGTGAAGTATTCGCTGACAATTTGCCTCGTGGATGTTTTCAAGGTCATAGTAATATATGTAGCGTTGTCTGGATTTTCGAGAAAATCGGTGAGTCTTGAGAAGGAATATGTGGTGGCATCACATGGTCTTTGACAGTGGTTTGGGGTTTTGGGAGAAATTCTTAGTTGCAGTATTTCCCTACTTGTTTCTTCTACTTGTGACATGGAATTGCATAGTGACAATGCAGTCGAGTTCATAAACGGCCATCTAAAGTGAAAGAAAGTGCATGATTGTGTGTTGACGTGAATTCACAGGGTGTTTCACGAAAGTGTTTGCAGCAGATATTTCATTCAATAAAAAACTATCACAGATTGTTTTTATGAATCTAGAGCAAACATGGGATGAGCAATTCATTAAGCTCCTTAACAGTACATCTTTACCTGAAATTCACTGTGTACATTTTCGTGAAACATCCTGTACAGTTCTCGTGAGACTCACCTGCACTTGATGTCCGCAGCTAGTAATTTTTGAAGAAACCATTTCTGGGAACACTGGGATGCTTCTTCTTCCGTAATGCAGGAGTTGCGAGTTGTGTTTAAATATTCGAACTATCAAAATTTAGTACTGAGTACACAAATTGAGCATTTGTTTACTTTAGTGGTTGATATTTCCAAGTCGTTATGACCATTTTTCATAACAAATGCTTTGCCAATAAACATTAGGTTTGGTGAAGCGGTTGTAAACAAATCAGCCTGAAAAAGTGGTTTTGATTAACAGTTTGACTACTACCGTAATGTGCGCTTTTTTACCGAGAAAATTTCTGCTGGCAAGTCCGAAATGTTTGTTACTTTAATAAAAAATGCCCATGTTTTGCTGAGGTAATGCCATTTTAGACCTACGGAAACAAATAATTAAAACTGCACAATCGAATTGGATGAGAAATTTGGCAAGATTTTACTTGTCTTGAAAGTGTGGCATGGACCGGCAGTTGTGTCCACTCGACCCTGTTGCATCCATTGTGAGGAATTGCATTTTGATACATCAACAGCAAACACGCACTGAAACATCAAGTTGTATTCTATTCCAAGTATGGACGTTTTAAACATCTGTTTATAGATAAAATTAAGGAACTTCTTCCCAAAATGATAAAGACCAGAGAAGGAATAAAACATTTGAGAAGAATTTTGAATTTTAAATTTGTCGATAAAGTGATGTTTAAAACTAACACTAGTCCTATGATAACGGTCTAAATATACGTTGTACATATATACCCAGACTTCTGTGATGACTGTCATGTTTGTTTGTGGTTGCCACAAATCCAAAAGCGTAATACCCAACTTGGTGAAGAGAATACGTCGTTGCTCCTCGGCGCTCAAAGCATTGCACACATGATTCCCTACGCAATGTTTCTTGAATTGTTCTTCGAATTCGTAGATTACTCGATTAGTCTTTGGACAAAGTGTGAGGCCTGGCAAAGTGTAGTGTTCTGACGTTTCCACTCTGACGTTGGTGCCAATTGGTTGCTTCGAGTACTTTTCAAAACAGATTGCCAGCTGCCAGGTGCACAGTGCACCGCTTGCTAGCACTGTCGTCATCCACATAGCTCTGTGCACGTGTGCGATGCATTTCTTCTCATTTGCGTGCAAATGCTGTCTCTTGGCTTTAGTGTGCAAAAATCGAGAAAAAAATCTTGCTCTTAGTGGCCTATTTTTAGGAGATTTTGTTTTGATCGCAATGAGCTCGTTTTGCAATACCCCAGTCATCTTTTTAATGCTCAACTGGTGCGGAGTCGGTTGAGAACACTTCGATTGTGTTGTCAATGTGCAAAGAATTGTGCGCGAGTACCAGGATCGAATATTATTAATTTTAGCAATTCACTTGATAATGATATAGTTATTGCACTAATATTAGCTGTGGACCCGGGTTCGTTAATGAGTTTTTGATTGCTAAATTACCTGGTGCTTAGTTGTGTTCAGCGCAATTGAGTGAAGCGTGAACGATTGATTGTCGTAAATTGCTTCCTTGAGTTTGTGCACACAAGTTAATGGTTTTTACCGTCAATATTGAGTTTTATGCAGGAAGAAACGACTTTTACTATCAAAGTGAAATATTAATTTTTCAAGTTTTTGAGCTGAAATGACAGTTATTAGTTGAAATTGCCGTAGCAATAATAATCCATTTTTGTAACACGTGCTTGACCTATTTGCCATGGCAGCGATGCAATCGAAAATGCTTCGAGTGAGATAAAAGTGCCTTTCTTCTTGCCAGCGAGGAAGTCTTGTGGGTTAATGTTAGGAAATGAGGCAATGACAGTTTTGTGTTGTTCATTGTTAGGTTGTTTATGGTAGGGGGTTTTCATTAAGTGTATGGATTTGTAATTTTGTGATTTTCTATTGATCACAAAATCAATCATTTTTGATGCCTGCAAATTCAATTGCGCGATTTTGTATTCATGCAATTTCAAGATTTTGAAAATAGTCACATGACACAAGCACCGTAATATAAGATATAGAAAATTGTGTTTACAGTCCAATTCAACATGAAACGAAACAATTTTGAATTAAGGTACAACATCAACATTTTCACACCTACAAGTTTCACCAAATACTCTGAAGTTGTTCTTAATTTGGGTGTTCTCATAAACAACAGAAAAGCGACATTGAAATGGATAAGTGACTGGTGCCAGGTTTTCGTTTAGTGTTAGCCGACTTTATTGAGAATTCGGCGGCAGAAATTCAAAGTAGAAAGAAGGGAAAAGCCAAGGAAAAGCCCGATGCTACCACCAGCACTGGAAACCAAAACGGACAGCGGATAAGTGAAATATTCCGAAATGATTTGCCTCGTGTTTGTGTCGGCAAACATGTTGATTGATGTGTGCTCGGTGGCGTGTACACCGTAACTCGTCGTTACGGAATATGCATTTACGACACACGCTCGACTGCAGTGCGCGTTTTTTGGAGAAACGTGAAGGTTCAATATTCGTTCATTCAGTTTGTTCACTTGAAACATAGAGTTGCAATACGGCAACGTAGAGTTCATGAAAGGTAGGCTAAGTTGTATTAAATCGGTATTAAATTCCGTGTTTACTGGCGATTGTTTTTAGTCTAACCGGCATGCGTCGGCTGAAGTTTCTAATTGAGCCGTAATCCATCGATTAATGCACTCGGTCTCTTCATCTTCTGTGACGCAAGGGTTTCGAGTGGTGTTTAGGTATTCGTACTAGGTGGAAATGTAAATACTGTCAAAAAACAACGTTTTCCAAACTGTGTTGACAAGTGGAACCGAAAACGCAAAACAGTTTGGGCAACGTTGTTTTGAATAAAAAAATTGCTTCGTTTACTTTGGTTGACGTTATTTCCAACAGACTATTCTGATTTTTATAAATTCGTGATTTGCCTTTAAACATAACGGGGATGAATGTTGTTTCGTGAACGCCAGCCTGCAGTGAATGATTTTAGTATTGATCTACTCTGTATTCATTTATTGATTTTATCTTACGAGGAATGCTAAATCGTGCCGATGTGAAGTGTTTTCCAAGTGAATCCTGAAGAGCCATTGTTTGCCAACAACGTACCATTGCACTTCTAAAGAAAGCAAAAATATTAACAGCGAATGAACAAACTCGCTTTTTTCGTGCTTACTTGACTGAAGAACGAGGCATGGACCGATGACTGTATCCGCATGACTCTGTGTCAGCCAGTCTGTGGAATTGCACTGTGTCCAATTGACTGCATAGAAACACTGTAAAGACCAAGGAACACATGAGATGGATTGGGGAAATGCAAAAATCATTATGAGTGAGCGACATTTCGAAAAAAGAAGAATCCTAGTAGCCTATTTTATAGAAAAAGTAAGGTTAGAGAATAGAGGAATGAATGGAAATGTGGGGCTCTCAGACCAAGTGTGGTGTAATGTAGCCATGGAAACCAGTGTCGAGAACACAAGCAGGACAGAAGCCCTGGTTTCTCCTCAGACTGAAAATACAACTGAAAGAAAAGAAATAGAAAGCCAGAGTGTAATAGAAGATAGTATTATTACACACAGTGAGCCAATCGGAAGGAAGAACCCACCAAGGGGGTGCTTAAAACCAAAACCATAAGCATGTGGAGTTTTTGGGTGTGTGTGTGCGCGCGCACTTCTTTGCGCATGTGGTTTTAAAACGTCGTGCATTTGTTCAACGGAACGTTTTTCTGACGTTTTTGATTGATTTGTTTATATAAGTCAGTGTTTCCCAAACTTTTGGAGCTGCGGAGCCTTCCAAAAGCATACGAATTTTCTTGGAGCCCCTAATCATTGTGTGCGAAGCCCCTAATCCTATTTTTACATAGTTCTTTTATGTCTTTGAGGTATCTCGCGGACCCCTTTGAGGTATCTCGCGGAGCACACTTTGGGAAACACTGATATAGGTGAATGTTGTATTATTTCAAATAAAGTTTCATTACTGACGATGATCTTAAGATCAAAAGGCCATTAGTGACAAATTTAGTTTTTGGTTTTATTTGGAGACAGCGCCATAAATGCCAGAAACAAAGCATCATATCAAATAAAAATTGAGTGCATGAGATAGAATTATAACATATTAAGTGCCATTGCAAACATCACGACATTGTATTAACTTACCCTGGCTTCTGTTCTGACGGTCATGTTCGTTTGCAGTTGCCAGAAATCCAACAGAGTGAGATTCATCTCGTTGAAAGGAAAGTGCATGCGGTTGTCTCGACTCGAAGCCATGCACTCTTCATGTTGCTGGCAATGTTTCTCGAATTGTTCGGAGAAATTGTAAGTTACGGCAAAAGGGTAAGGACACAGTGTAATGCCAGGCAATGTGTACTCGTAGTTAGTTTGGACTTCTATGCGAGTCCCAACTGGGTTGTCCAAGTAGTTTTCGAAGCAAATTGCCAGTTGCCAAGTACACAGCGCAATACTCACCAGCACTGAAGTGATCGACAATGTTATCTTTACTCTTGAAATGCATTTCTTGTTAACGTGAAAACGTGGGGACTCGGCCCTACGGTACACTAGTCGAGTCGATGGATTAATGATTTTGATTTTTGTTCTTCTACTCCTAGCATTCAGTTTGTCTAAATAAGATATAAGGATATATGGTCAGGGGTGAAAGGAGAAAATTGTCAGTTGGTTGAGTGATTTTAAAACAACTGAGTTTGTGACGACAGAGGTAAGAGACACTGTAAACAAGAGGGTTGGTGTATTGCCGACTTCATCCGGGCGCAGTACCTTTATTCGAAGTTGAGCCTTGTAGTTGATACTAATTGATTATAGTGTAGAATTGATATTAATGTCGAAAGTTAACCATAATTATTTTCACCCTGTTGATAGTGTAAAGCTAGGTCCACACCAAACTAGGCGCATTCGAAATATTATTTAGATTAAACAGCATATTCAACCTGGAATGTGCCAAGTGTGAAGTTAAAGGACGAGTGCAGTCCTACAGTTATATCGTCAGTGCATCATCAACAGGAATTTCGGATATTTTTGTTTCCAATACTCTCTTACCTCTGACAGAAGATGGATTGACGTGATGTGCCTTCTGAAGAATACGTTGGTAGATGAGACCACTTGAGTTAACAACTCTCATTACCATTTTTGTATTCGCAACGTTCAGTTTACGCAGCCAATGCTGGTTGAACTGAACTTTGACGATATTTCTTTCTTTTATTTTTGTAGTGTATTAACGGACCTTTTTAGTTACCGTGGAGATAATGTAAAAATTGCTGTCTGTCGCTACTTTTCCAGCGGTGCTAAGTTTACAAATTATCTGCAGTGTTTGCACTTGACTTTACCTAATACGCTTACTGGACGAAATATTTGTAAACGAGGCAGTTGAGGGCAAATATCGGTTTTCATTATTTGTGCGTTGCACAAGTACCAATCAATGTGGCAAATATGTGTGTCAGAAAGTGAAAATATTTTGCTAGCTGTGTGTGTGCTCAGGGCAGAGCAAATAGGGTCTTCATCAAATGTCCTAAACTCATAACCATAAACTATTGCTTTGCTTGAATAATTGTGAAAAACTTGTCGGATTGTTTAACTATTCGACGATTATAAATTTTTGGCGACTTCAATCTAACATGACCAAATTTATTTTTAAGTTCTGCTGCAATTTACCGCGAAAGTGAAACGGAGTCTGCCCATTTCATCGATGTTTTGATTTTATGTTCCTGTTGGATTTGTTTCGCTTTGTTTCACTCTGGTTCGCTTATTGTGGCCCAGTTTAGGTGCGGTGAGCGCAAGCTGGATAACGGACTTGAGAATAAATACATCTGAAAAATTAACATGTAGAGGGACTGATAAATGATTATTGGGAGTTAAGATTGGGTATTTTATCCCGCGATGCATTTGATCGTCCCAAGATGTATTTTATTTGTATCATAAATGTCTAAATGTGTCCGTATTCTGCAAGCAGTTTTGTCGCTCGCTCTGGCGGCTGCTTCACAGACTAGGATGACGTAAGGCGCGGTGTGCATGGACAGTTTTGTTTATAAACATGGCGGTGCACAGCGACAGCGGACAGTGAAATAAATGTGTTTGGTTTTGATTTTTGACTATTATGAAGTATTCAATTTAATTACTCTTTCTCGTCTAGATTTTCAAGACGAGTGTGGACGGACGAACACGAACTGGCTTTATGTATACCGAGATCGAAGACGAAAGAACATACAACCCCAGAATTCCAGGATAAGAAGGTAAGAACAAAGCCATGTGCAATTTGTTAAATTTAATTTGAATAATTCGAAACATATATGCGATGTGTTATAAATACCTAGGAATGGAGATAATGACAGTTTTGTGTTGTTTACAATAGTTGTTGTTGGAACTTTATTATGTGGATGTGGTCAGGAAAGCGGATCATTTGACAACTGGTGTGATTTTGGTGG
>JAQIXU010001204.1:0-19556 GCA_034701245.1 Strigamia transsilvanica | reverse complement strand
AACCACAAGATATGTCAACCAAACATTGGAGAAGCCAGGCACTACCGGGACATCTTCAATCCCACAGGGGAGGTCTACATTTTTTTTGTAAATGGATAAATGATGTATAACAACACAATTACCTGATGTTTCCTACCCCTTTCCATTTGATTATTGATATAAAATGAAGCAGATACACTAATAAAGAATAGTGTTGCGTAATTCACCACTTCATTTCCTTTGTTACACGTTTGAAATTACAAATCGTTCTTGTAATTCTATCTTATGCGCTCAATTTTGATTTGATATGATGTTTTGTTTACGGCATTATCGGCGCTCTCTCCAAATAAAACAAAAAATTTTAAATTTGTAACTTAAGGCCTTTCGATCCTAGTTTAGAAAATGCCAATTTCAGCACTAAATCCAACGTATTTAATGACAACAGTTATGTGGCGATAAATAAATTTAAAATGTGGTTGTTCTTCTTCAATCTACTTTACTTTACATCCCTCACTTTCTATCTCCTTTTTTTTTTTTTTTTTTTTTTTTTTTTACCTCTCATACTCATCAACGCAATGGCGTTCACATCTGGCTAAAAAGACTTGCAGGCAATTAAAAACAAGTCTCGCAGGAAAAGCGACTGACAATTAGCATTTTGATTGGTCGACACATAACCGAGAGCCAAGCATAGATAGAGAGGCGCCTATTTCCACTTCATCCGTTAGCTGTAGAGAACTCATCAGAAGAAGAGGGGAATAAAAGAGAGCAGCGATTTCCATCTTGTCATCACACAAGAGAGAAGATTGCTGAAATTTGTCTTTGAGGTCATCATCAAACAGACGTATGTGATTGGAAAGAAAAAGATCCAAAACTACCCTTGGGTTTCTCACCCCATCCCATAATTCTGCTCTAACATACCCTCAGAAGACTCCTCACCAACTCTTCTCCATTACACACCCACTCGCAATTTCTCAGGTGATAGTAATTTGCTACCCTTTGAGCTCCAACAACACATTTCACACATGTGGCGGGTTGAGTCAGCAGCACGCATGCGTACACAAAGGAGGGGTTGTGTTGAAGTACACAAGAGGTGAATGCATAATACATGGCTCCCAATGGACGTTGCAACTGACCAATTAACCCCTTTTATCACTGAATTGCTTAAAGTTGTGACAGTTGGGAGCAAAGAAGCGATTTACCCAATCACTTTAGTTATTCTAAGTCTAAACTTGCCTATAGGTCGTTGCGATATAACTAGCCAAATCGTTAGTCAATTATGCAGTGATCCCTCGACCGGCATGGGGGCTACTTCAGGGCGAACACCACGCAATCCAAACCCTTTGATAAATTTTTGATAATAAGTACCAAACGGTACAATGGATATTCATCAATTAATAATGAAAACAATATTTTGCGTCATATCCGACTAGTTTTCCCAAAAATATTGACCTACTGGTACGACTCACCATATTGTACTCTACTAACAGATACACCATCTTAAAAAGATTGGTAACCTCTGGCCTAATGGATAAAACGGCCCTGCATATGGTATAGCATTTCGCGGTAATGCATTTTGTCATCGTCGATGGTGTTTTGAGGGTACTATTCAATTCTCTTGCAATACACGATATATCTAGGGCAATTGATAATCCGCTCTGTATGTAGTGGTCTCCAATTCTAATTTAGATTGGAAAAAAACCAATTTCCCTTCTTCGGTAGGCCCTACTGGAAAAACAACACAAATCTTTAAGCAACTTGCGTGATTGCACTCCGATCAATTCGGCAAAGCATCGTTTGAGACTGTAAATATTCTACGAACGTCTACCCGGAATAAACACGAACCAGGAAGCCAAAACTTGCAAACACAAATTTCTCAATACTTTCTCCCTTCTTTTACTTTTAATGTCTAACTCATAAATCATGAAAGCAAAGAAAACAAAAGCCTCGTGGGATACTCACATCCAGCAGCCAGTCGCCATGCTTAGTTGACCACTACAGCGGAGAGCCATTAACAGCCCTCTCCGGTCACTTGATGGCAGTGGCACTGGGTGTCAAAGAGTGAGAAATGGAAGGGACCAGGCTCAACTGACTGGGGGCCTACAACATAAATCCTACGCGGCTCTTCCATTGAGAACCACTGGTGCTGCCGCTGGTCAAATGGATAGCCCTCTCGACAGGCCCAAGACCATTAGCTCGCCATTTGTATTCATGCCTAGACGTCCGCCTCCGTACAATAAACCAGAAAAGGCTCAATTTCAATTTTTGCATCTCTTCAGCCGTTCCCAATTTCTCCCCAAACGCAATATCAATAAATAACAACCTTACCTTGACCCCAAGACAAATAATTAATTATTAAAGTGTCTCCCAGTACACCTTTTTGGCTTTTCATTACCCTAATTATAATTCACTACTGACCTACCCCTTAAAGTGGTATTTTTTGAAGGTTCTCTCACTTATTTTATGGTCATGTGTTAATGGACCCGTGGTACTTGGTGAACCATTCATTTTTCCCCTCTCCTTCACTAACTGCATTCTTTTTTCTTTTATGGTATTGAGGAGGGGTATCATCTAAGCAGCGGGTGAAATATTGGTAGCCAGGTCACAGTTCAGCTATGAATTATGGCTACGAATGAAGTGGAGTTTACCAAAATAAAATTAAAGGCTAACCTAGTTGCGTACATAAAATACACCTCAAGCACAACCCACAATTACAGCAACCTTCAACGATAAAATACGATCTGCAATGCCAGAGGACACTTGATTAAAACCAACGCAGGTGACAAGTGCTTGCCTACTCACTCTACCCGCAGATAACCCCCTCATCTCCGGTCCACACCCTTCTTTTCCCAGCAGGACGTGTCTATCTACAGTTATAAATCATCTTTCTGCAAATAATGGATTCCCTATGTGGGGCTAGGTCCCTCCACAAGGCCAGTTGTCCGCAGACAGGTGAGAGATTTATAGAACAGATGAATAATTCACATTCACAGCACGAGATGCTGTGAGGGTGGGCAGTTCAACTGATCATTCAACGAGCAGTCGGTTCTTGAAATAGATGGAGCGCGCCACACTCCATTTCACTCGAAGACAGCTTAGGGCTTAAAGGGTTAACTGATGAAGTGTCCAGAATAAGGATGTTTGAATAGGAAGTGTTGTAAGACAACCGAAAGAAAAAACCATTGAATTGTGGTTCTTTTCTATTGACCTTTACACATTTTATCATATTACCACAAAGTTGCTACTTAAACGCAAAACCGGTTTAAACTAATAAATAATTTAAATATTGTTACAAAAACATTTTTTGACCATTCTTCCCTAGTGAGATATACATGTAAAAATAGATCAACTTTTAAATATTTGAATTAGAATAGTTGAAATTAATCCAGAAATTTAATTTAATAAAATCAAGTGACCAACTTTAAATCGATCATAATGATATCTATCACCCAAGCGTTTAGAATTGATAAAACGTCAATTCAGACTTGAAAGCGCAAATCGAAATCTATATCTGAACACAATCAGGTGCATCCAACGAGAAGAAAAATCACAACACTCAAAGCCAAGTTGCACGCTTGACAATACCAAACATCAACCATCATTTTTAGCTCGAGTGAAGCTTTTCATTTCCTCCGAAAAACACGAAAAGAAAAAAAAGCTACACACACTTCAAGTCATGCTGACAACCAGAAGATAATTCTCCCTTTTTGTGCACATAGCATTTCATCATCACAAAAAAAAGTTTCACCTACAAAACAAATCCATTTATCATAATCGCACGATTAAGTCGCCAAGACTGCAACAGGTGGAAGCGTCAGATAAAAATGAGAGACAAGCGCAGACGTTCTATTCCAGAACACTTACATTAAGGCAATTCATCAAGACGCCAACTTGTGGCCATCTTTTGAAATGCAACCCATTCAAGACCCAGTCGAGCATCGCGATCAGATACGAGTTCACATTCTCCTTTAATGACTCGGGTAAACAATCAACAAGACTTGACCTATTATATATAAAACTTATTATGTAATATAATACTAATAAATATCACTGTATAAAAAATTACTGTCGTCTTTAGGCCAGCTGTAAAGAGGCCAATGGGATTTGTTTCTTCACATCGAGGCCCTTTCCACGGTTTAATGACGCGTAGATTTCCATAAAAGCCCGGGATTACTCAAGTTTCCTCGTTTCTCAATTGTAAAGTGCTAAGTTTATTGCAAAATTTAATAGAAAACTGCTCACCATTTCAATTTCAGCTTACATAAGCTGGCTTAATTATCAGAAATTATAAAAAAGATACTTTAGTTTGTTCAATCAATATCTGGAGGTTAAATTTTTTTTTCGGTAAAATGGATCTCTTGTGGAATTAGCATAAGATTGGCAAACAAAATGTTTGTCATCTGAGTTCTTCAGCCTTAACATTTCGTAAATTTAATGTAGAAGTTAATTCAAATTAAAACAACCACAGTAGGCACATTCATAAAGCCATTTAAACTTGTTTACATTTTTTAAACCAGTCTAAATGTAAGATGTTACACGTTAAATTTGACATTTAGACTGGTTTACACAATTTAAACAAGTTTAAACGACTTTATGAATGCGTCGACTGTATTACCCGGCTTTAAGTTGCATGCTGCTATAATGCGAGTTTGGCGAGAATGCCAGTAAACTGTGTTTTTACCGGCAGGTATTTACATGAACTTTCCAAAATTGGTAATTTCACTTATAGCGGCAAGCAGCTTAAAGCTGGGTAATGCAGGAAGATGTTGAACTGTATATAAACTTCCACAGAATTCTTTCACAGCCAACAGGTTAATCTTCGCTTAGCTATGGCTGGTTACCACGCATCGCTAGCCATGGTTGTTTATTTCTGTCTCCTTTTGAAAAATCGTTTTGCGCATGTGCACAGTCTTAGTTTTCCAGGTGCAATTGCATTTTTCCAGGCATGAACACTGTTTCAATACGCTACCTAGTGCTAAAAGGTACCAAAACGTCGTATGGCACACCCATTAATGGTGTTTTATGTTATAAATATTAAATTATCTTATTAACAATTGAAAAAATATTTGTATTTAATCTATAAGGTAAGTTCACATTTGTGTTCACACTAGACGCAACGTCACGTAGCGCAAGAAAGAAAGACGCAGTTGCAACACAATGTCTGTTCACACACTATTTTGTTTAAACTACCTAAACTTTAGGTGTGAAATGCAATCCTCCTGTAATCGGAATTTTATTCCATTTTCACAACAAAAGATGAAACGAATGGAATTGTATTCGCACATTCCAAAAATCAAAAATCACTTCTCATAAGAATTTACTGAAGGCATGGTTTTTGTGCGACACGAACGGAGTAAGGAGTGAAAGGAGTCGCTCATCCATAATGCAGCGCAACCATAAAGAATTCTTGCATTGCAATCTCTTGCTCAGCCCAAGGGAGGCGAAACGGGACTTGATTGAATCACATGTGGAATTTCTGCTTTTGCAATTCGTTTCGGAATACTAATTGAACCGTCCTCAGGTTAAGTTTCCCAACATCCGTCAAAAACCCAGCCACGAGCGACACCTAGTTCGAAAAAACAGTAAAATATATGGTGACAAGTTCTGCCAGATTTGTTGCGTATAATTTTTTATTTATTTATCTCATTTCAATTTCTTTGAACGAATTCATCAATGATTTTCATCAAAAACACGAACACGCCGCCAGCCTGGAAAACTTCCTCTTGACAACAAGTAAGAAAATATCCCCTCACTCTTCTGCAGTCAAACTAAAACAATGCACAAAAATTTAATAAAAACCACATACAAACTAACGCAGTGTTGCACACGTTACTGGAATTTGGTAACTAGTTACCGTTAGTTGGCAAAAAAAGTAACTAGTTACCCACCGTTACCGTTAGTTGGCAAAAAAGTAACTAGTTACCCACCGTTACCGTTACTTCTTGGTTGGTCTAGTTACGTTACCATTACTTTTCCATTACTATTAACAAAAGAAATATGGTAATTTAAAAAATTCAAATCTAAGCTTTATTATCATTTACACAAAATATTAAAATAAACATTTATGACAATAAAAACGAGATGAAGAAGCAAGAAATACTGCAAAAACGTGATTTTTTTATTTCAGCTTCAACCATATGTATGATTTAATCGTGTTACTTATTTGCAAAGTGCAGTAACGTTATCACCATGTCACGGTAACACCAATTAGATTTCGTTACTGCAAACAAAGTAACTAAATACCCTTATGTTACAGTGGCCCAAATAAGCAACGCGCTACCATTACGTAACGGTAACCTTGTTACTGTAATGGTAACACGTGCAACACTAATGCATAAGTTGTGCCATTTGCTCCACCAACAATTGCAGCATTGCTGTAATCACACGATTGTATCACATTATCTCATTTTTCCAAAGGTTTATTGAGCTCATCACCAAAGTCAGTAGAGAACCATTCAATCTCAGCCATTTACACACATTAAATATTTAATGAATTAATTTATAATCAAACAAATCCAACTCGCTTTCGAAAGCGATGTCAAACCAAACGTATAAAGGTGTGCAAAACGTGTGGCGCGGATTGACAGCAAAAGCACTCTGCTCTAATGAACTGTAACACCGGTGTGCGGTTTAATGGATTTCAAGCAGCGGGTACTGCAGTAAAGCTTCAAAAAGGTCGTTTTGCTTCTCAACTCTTCGGACACATAAACCCATGTGAAGTTAGGGAACGACGATCGGGGTCGTGAACTTTCAATGTATGACAGCACAGCAACAAAGGAACGCGGGGGAAAAGACAAAACGTATACACGCAATAGTGCAGTGCAAATGGGTGCAAATTAAATTGAGAATGCGAGGAATTAAAATGAGACGATGCCATCTTGCATCGGTTTACATAATTCAACTAGGTGCATTTTCAATTGCAACGTGCACCCATTTCAAACATTAGACCTAATTTGATTTTATTTCAATGGATAGCACATGTGTCACTTTATCCTGTCACTTAAACCAACCCGCACAGCGACCTGTGTTTGTGCCTTCGAACGCTCGAGACAGTCACAACTCGAATCAAATTTCAATAAACCCCGTTTTCAAATTTAATCGCCTTCAAACTCAATCTGAAAATCCATACTTTTCCCTATTCTCGAATCTCGAAGCGAAATAATAAAAAAAAAAATAAAAATAAAAATTTCATTTTTTCACACATCTCTGTTCACTTTCTTTTCACGATATTAAAGAAAAACAGAAATAAATTTCCTCCTTCAAGAACAAGTGTGTTCTGCCATCTGTCGCTGTAATTTAGACACGAAACAAACATGAGTGCGTGATAAACCCCCGTTGCTAAGGCTGCTGGGAAACGATATCCAAACCAAGTGCTTCGCACGAGATAACGGGCAACCGCGCCCCCTTTCTGTTTGTCCAGCAAACATCATCATGTAAGAAAAGACAAGTGGCACCATGAAAACGAGACAATATAAAAAAAAGTGAAATTTCTACCTTCGCAATAATAAAATGGAAGATGAAATATGAGCGAGAGAAAGTGATAAGGTTGAGATATAAAAAGAGGCGTGGCCATTTAATTATTCCACGTTGCGTCATTCAGGTCAACACGTGCATCATTACAAATATGCAAATTTGATAACGTGTGCTAACACAATGGGTCCCTTCTCAAGTCCACATGTCTCCTCATTCAATTCTCTAAGATTTATTGGTTTCAATTACAACTTTCCTGGATCAAAAGGGTTATGAACGAGTGAATAGGTGAAAAGAGGGGGGGATTTGGACCCATTATCCCCACCCCCTCCCAGAAATAACATCTGCAAAAAGAAATCACATTCAATAATTCAAAATCTTGTTCATTCAAATCCCAATTTTGCGTTATAATTTAAGTTTTATCACGTCGTTTGTGAACATTTATTGGAAATGCACAGGTCAATGGTTTTCAATAGGCCTGTGCGATATTGCGATATATCGCAATGTTTTGGGCATTTTTCAGCTCTTTTGTGATGGTTCGGTCGCGTTTTGGACAGTTTTTCCGAATCGAAATCTAAAAAATGCCCAAACGTAACCGAAGCATCACGAAAGAGCTGAAAAATGACAAAAACGTCACCAAAAAGCCGAATTTGTGTTATTTTTCAGCTTTTTGGTTACGTTTTGGCCATTTTTTAGATTTTAACCGAAACGTTACGAAAAAGCCGAAAATACCCAAAACATTGCGAGATGTTGCGACTCCTTACACACAAAAATCTGCACGAATTTGGCAATTTCCCGCCATTTTCACATCTACACTAAACGTATGCACGACGCTCGGTCGTACCACCTACGTTTCAGCGCCCCTGTCGTATAAAAGCGTCATGTTCAGAACAGAAAACCTCAGAACGTTTTGCAACTCCTCTCCGACACAATGCCGAGATATTACTGCGATTACTGCGACACTTATTTGACCCATGACTCTCCGTCCGTCCGAAAAACGCATTGCGCCGGACGAAAGCACCTTGAAAACGTAAAAATCTACTACGAAGAATGGGCGGCCGAACGAACCCAAAGCACAATCAACGCCATCATTGCCGCACAAAAGACTGGACAATTGGCCCCACCAGCACCCGCAAATACCTGGCCATTCCCACCGCCCCCAAACATGGGTTTTCGCCCCCCAACACCCAACATGTATCCCTATCCCATGGGCTTCTGCCCACCGAATGGCATGCCCCAAGGACCCAATTTCGGGCCCCAAGGACCTTATATGGTGCCCCAACCACCAAATACGAGGCCCCAAATGCCACATGTGGGGCTCCAAGGACCAAATATGGGGCCCCAAATGCTACATATGATGTATTCGGGGCTTCCGACGAGGTATCCGATGCCACAAATGCCCCTGGTAAACCCACCAGTAACTTACGGCCACGCTGCGCTACCGGGGCCCCGGCTAGGGCCCGAAAACGATACGTTAGGGAAAATTTAAATTAGTAATTAATAATTTACTTTTTATCAATATTGTTCAAAATGCAGAATAACAAAACACTACTCTCTGAAATTTGCACAAAATCCACCCTGAAACAAATTTAAGCCTAATCCCCATATTTGCAATTTAATTTCAAAGCTTTCCCCTAAAACCCAATGCAAGTGTTGGGCTTAAAAATAAATTCAAAGTGGATTTATTTTTTAAATGACAATAAAATGCAATCATCATCAGTGGATTGTGCACACTTGTATCAACACAAACAACTTTAATCTCCAATTTTATTTATTAATATTTCCAATCACTTACATTTTATTTCCAATACGATGTTTTTAAACTTTTTTTAAATAAAAAAAAAATAGCAAAAGGAGGTTTCTCAAGGTTTTCCCCGAATTTGGATCTCATTGGTTGTTGATGTATAAAAGACCTTTTTATGAGGACATTTTTGGAGGAGTTAAGTCCCTTTTTCTTAGTATGTGCCATAGGGTTTGATCGTTGGTTCTGAGTGAGAAATCAAGCAGAACATTCATCTGGAAGACCACACAAGATCATTGAGGAGATGAAAAAAACGACCCAAGTCTATATATAATATTAAGAATCAAAGCGGAAATTGAAAACCTTGGAACCGAAACTTTTCTTGCCTCACTGTTTCTTCCTTATGTTTCCAAGGCAAATAGCAAGAATATTGAAGAATTATTTACTGAGTCACAAGATGTACAAATAAATTTTACCGGTTTTTCACAAAACGACACCAATGCACCACGACACAGAAATACGACAAAGTGTAAGAAAGTTTTAAAAAGAAAGTAAGAGGGAAAAAAAAACTCAATTTATTGCCACAGACTTCTTCTTAAAAGCCACTCAGCCACGCCGCTTTCAACCCGCAGCCCACGCAATTCGGACATTTGCCATACCGCACGTGCAAGCCTGCTCTCGACTAAATAACTGTGCTATTGACAAGTTTAGAAACAGGTTTTGCACGAGTTAGAAAGCCATTAGACCAAAAACTAAACTATAAACAGACACAAAAATGCCGTAAAGCTCCGAATTGTGGCCTGGTTGTGTAGTGGTCTGTGCCCATTTAAGCACCTGGAGGTTACGACCAATTTATGGAATCTCTGTCTCGTACATCTCGATCCATTTTTGTGTCTCGGAATCTCGGTCTCGGCAAAACGAGATTCCATTACGAGAAAGAATCAAAAATGAGATTTAACGAGATTATAAAAAAATTGAAGAAAGTCGTTGTATTTAAAAATTTAAATTGATTTCTTTCTCTAAAAAATCTAACGTGTTTCTCATGTGTTTATTTTTCTCTCGGATTTATGAGATAATTGGTAATTGGTAAATTCGAAGTATGAAAGTATAAAAATAAAGCTACAAAATTTAACAAAAAATATTTTTTTTTTTTGCACAATCAATCAATTAATCAAAAATCTCGTTTTAAGCCTAAAAAGTACATTTTTAAGTCTAAAAAGTACATATTTAGGTCTAAAAATTACATTTTTAGGTCTAAAAAGTACATTTTTGGACCTAAAAATATAGTTTTGTGCATAAAATTCCAGTTTTGTGCCTTAAATCGCATAAAAAATTAATTTATTTCTAATTAATGTAATTAAATGCCTGGTTCAAATTATCACCTCGGTGCAAACAGACACCTGGAGGAGGGTAGGGGTGAAAAACTAAAATAATTAAATGACCATAATGACGGTAATCTTGCAGTACACATTCATATTTTGGTATGTTTCTGCCTTGTTTTCGCTGTTAACATACAAACAGAAAATTTCAATGCACCTATAATATTAAAACAACTCTTGATAACAATATCAAAATCCTAGCGAGCAAATTCCACATCATTTCGAATTCCATACAGCACGCCATACACGAAAACTAAAGAAAGGCGGCTTTCTTTTTTCATTCTTTTCTTTTCTTTCCCATAATTTTCCTCGACCAACTCATTAAGCATCGAGATGCACCCTATAGCAACACAATCCAACACCACAGCTCACCATGAATACTAAACAAGCCAACAAGCATTCATTACTCATAGTCTAAAGCAGGACATAAAATTCACTCGGGAGAACCAATCTCATACATAAATTTGCTAGGGCACCTTTTAAACTTGTTGAACACAGGTGTAAACACAAAAACACAATCCACCGTTTCTTGCAGCACCTTACTCCATTTAAGTGCTTGACAAATTGTCATCAAGCAAAAACGCAAGTGTGTTTTAGATAATTAAAGTGAGTGGGCACTCGTAAAAAAAAAGAAACTTTAAAACTGCTATTGCATCTCTCAACTTTAGAGAAAAGAGGAAAACTGTTTCCTTAGTACAAATTGATTTTGACCTTCGGCAGAAACAAAAGACTCCAGCTGAACATACATTTGTTTCCACTACTAAAGAATAGTCTGCCCCCGGTATCTTGATAGCAAAATCAAAACTGGAAAATCCCGGGCTGGGCGCACTTAAACGCAACAAAAATACCATAAAGCTCCGAATAATGGCCCGGGCGCCTATTTTTTTTAGGTATCGCGATGTCGGGTGCAGACTGCAGTTGCAATCGTTGAAAAGAAAAATATTTCAACTTTTCATGGGTCATCTTTAACATCAGCAGTCTTTCTTAAATCCTGAGATAAAGTTTCTTTGAAGAGAAAGTTCATCCAAGTTTGTTTGGTGTGTCAACACTTCGGGGACCCGCAGTTTCTACGATTACGTATCTCCGTCTGAAGTTTGCTCATCAAACATGACATGTGTGATTGACGTCTATGTTGTGGTTTCTGAAGGTCACCAGGCATCAAAAACACACGATTTAAATGTAATTAAAGTTTACTCCATTTTCAAGATGTCGCACAACAAATTCAATCAAATTCTTCCATAAAATATCAAAAATCCCATTCAAAATCCACTTATCGCGTACCGGTAGCTCGACATTCGCGTACCACATGTTGGGAACCACTATGATACTCGATACAATTTACATTATCTAACATATGTTACTCCTCTTCCTCAAAAAGAAAAAAATATTACCTGGCGCTTTTGCTTACCAAACTTTAAAAAAAAATTTCTTTTTAATGTAATGTCCACAAACTCCATCAAGAACACAATTATTCAAATGTAAAAGACAATGCCGCAGCATCTGTAAAGTTCTAAATTGAAGCACAAATAAAAACCAAACTATACAATGATTTCCCTTGACAAATCACTTCACCAGCCCAAACAGGATTTCACCGGATTCAACTTGACTTCAACTCAACTGTTTTTCTCAGTTTGGCCACTCAGACCACATGTGTCTGATTACATCAAGAGTCAACTGGAGGCCAGCAAATGCCCACTTACAAAAATTAATCCAATTCCATTCTCCATCTTTACCCCTTTTTTAACAAATTCCTAATCTGACACACTCCAAACATCCAAAAAAGAAAGTGCACATCTTGACCCGTAGCAACACACTTCATTACCAACCCCAACTCCTCTAAGACCTAAATGATTGCCCCATGACCTGCACAGATGAGTCCTTAATATAACCCCAAACTATTTTTTTCCCTTCAGTAAAACTCAGTCAAGAGTAAAACATGTTCAGCTATAAACTTTTACAACCCTTTAAGAGGTCACAGGAACGAATTACTCACTTATAAATGATTTAGCGAAGCAAGCAATTTATCTCATTGCAACTGCAAATCAACACTTTAGTCAAGAAACGAATCCTACCAATCTCCATCCACAGAAACTAATTTACTAGTGTTAATTACCACAATAGAGACATCGCATTCCACACCAGTGCACACACACCCTCGACTTCACTTGCAGCTGCCAATCTGCGAAAACGGTTTCATCCTCAACAACACTTACTCCACAACATCTTGCAACCCAATATTATTTACATTCCCAGCAACTTCTTCTCTCCGAAGACGTTTATTAAGCACTTACCACGCAGAAACCAATTTTCCTTCTCAAACCGCACGACTCGCAGTTTTTATTAATGGCAAACCCTGAAAAAAATCTTTGGCCAAGAAGAACTTGAACAATGAGTGAACTGTAAACATCCTTTCACGTAAGAAAGAGCATTATTAAAAATGGGCAAATTTTTCAAACTCAAGGAAAACTTTTAGTTGTGTACACCAATGCTTTTCAAATTATGTAATTTGGCGGACCGGTATTTTTTGTCCCAATGCGTTAAGGACCGGCAAATGCAGTGAAATTTTGATAGAACTAGGACTACAACCTAATTTTTATGCAGTTTGAATTGTATAAAATTAAATGGGGGTTTTCAAGTTTATAATAAATCAAACTATGGCGGACCAAAGTGTTTTGATGTTGATGGTACTTGGCTTTTGGTGGTGGATACTCTGGAAGCATTAAAACAATTGGAAGTTCTGACCTCTGATCTAACTTGTCAGTGCCGGATTAACCCATGTAGAGGCCCATAGGACGTCGAAATCTCAGGGCCCCCTTTGCACTTTGCAAATTATATCCTAATACATTTTGAACAACAAAATCTTGATAAACCAATTTTATTAAACGAAACAAACATTGATATTTTCAAAAATTATTGTATAATTGCGATGCTGGCACTGTTGCATCAGAACCGGCAAACTTCTCTTTCAAAATCATATTCAATATTATTTTGATCCCTCGTCGCGGGGCCCCTAAAAAGCGTGGGGTCCATAGGCCGATGCCTACTTGGCCTAATGGGTAATCCGGCACTGTAACTTGGGTGAAATCCATTAAGAATTTGGTTGTAAAAGCCAAAACCACGCACAAACCACTTGAAAAACCACTCTAGTTGTGTTTTCGAATGCACCTAACATTTTCACACCGTCAGGCCATTTTCATGTGAAGAAATGCAGGAGTAAACTAATTTTTATGACCCAAACAAACTGAATTTAATTTAACCAGACCGTAGATGCAACCACCAGGTGCTGTTCTAGGTCATGTAATCGGTTCATGAAGTTCAGCTTCGTCTTGCAAATAATGCATGAGTTGTTTCACTTTCTTCTTCCTTTCCTCCTTAGTTTTTAAATATTTAATGGACCAAGACGACTTCTCTCCACTTTCCCTCCAAACTTCTTCGAAAACAAACCAAAAAAAAAAAAAGAAGAAACTTCCCAAGCCATAAAAGAAAAGAAAAATGATTCTTATGTAGCAATTTACTCTAGGCAGAGAAACAAGAGCATAGGTTTTGTTTTTCCTTCCCACCTTTTATTCTCCGCCAATGTTGACTTTGCAAACAATAATCAAGATCTTGACTTGCCAAAGGTGGCTCCTTGGCTACCGCATGAAAATCGGCTTTCCCCTACTTTCCTCGAGAAAATCAATAAAGTGAAACAACAAAAAAGAAGGGGGGAAAAGAAAATATTGAAAAGGGCTTCATTCAAGAGCGTGTCTAAGAAATACACCAAACGCGAGTCATCGCCCCTCTCCATCAACACCTCGCGCTATGTTCCATCAAGCAGAAAGAAATCAAAATATTTTCTCACCATGGGGGGAAAAAGTCAAATCCCTTCAACTATAAACCGAAAATACAAAAAAAAAATAAAAAATAAAAATCAAAGTATAAACGAATGAAAAATCGGTCTGCAAATAATGAATTGTTTGTGGCAAGTCCAAATTAAAACAGGTTTCATTTGCAGACCGCCTATTTCGCCTTATGTTCTATGTCGGTAATAATAAATGATGTTGCCAACTTAAGAGAATAAAGCATCGTATGGAGAACCGTTGCCTCCCTCTTCTCATTCTCCTGCTTCGGCTCGACCCACCGACTTTATTGGATTATCAATCTTACCACGTTTAAGAGGGGAAATTCGCCAACACGAAAATGGGCACAAGATGGGGATTATTTACGAACATAACCATCAACAAATTGAGGTTTTGTGGCCTATTGCTGACAATGAAAAAATTATCAATTCTCGGCCTAATAACCAAAACCACTTAACGGCGGCTAACAATTAAATTAAGATGGAAATGTTCCGAGTTAATGCACCTACTAGACGCTGTAATTTTTCCTTCTTAACAAATTTACAAAAAGGAAGTAGTGTGGCTATGAATTTTAGAAAACAAAATTAAATTTATAACACGTACTATCATATTAAAAATGCCGCAATTTTATTAAAGTGCATTCCCAATGCATATAAAATGATATTATTATCTGAAATTGCCTCCTACATGCATAATAACATGTAATAACATCATCTATATTTAATGCATTTCGGCAATTTCCTATGATAAAGTGAAAAACAAAAACCCTAAAAAAGTAAACTTTAACAGAACTAATTATTATTGAGTGAAAAATAAATCGATTATACATTACACGTGAATAACAAAAACCTCATAAATGTATCTAAACCAGACACAAACCGGTGCATAAACAACAGATTTCCACCCTCTTGCAGGACGATTGGTAAACAACTCTAGCTAACCGGGCTGGGACATTAATCAACACAGACTTTAGCTTCTAATCCGGATGTAATTCGGTTTAAGCTGGAATGCTCCCACTTACTTTACTTCAAAGTCTAGAAAATCAGTATCCAGGTTTATTCGGGGTTTTGGAATTCTAATCACACGGTACCAGATTTTGGAAATGAAGTACCGGGACACCCATTAGTGATATAAAATAGCCCAAAAATTAGCCATAATGCATCGAATGGTGGAACCGGAAACAATCTCTCTTCGGATGCAGGAACCAGAACTGCCAATGTATTTAGGTTGAAGTGTGAACCGGTACTCTTTGGTGTGAGCACTTTAACTCCATCTTGTTCTAAATAATCAAGAAAAATATCACATACCTGCTGCCATTACTCCACTTGCGCCAGTAGTCTCGAGGCATTGAATGACATCATTGTAACACAAAATGTTACCGTTGGCAATTACTGGTATTGAAACCGATTTGGCTATTTCTCCAATCATCTTCCAATCTGCTAATCCCGTTAATGGTCCCTTTTGTTCTCTTGTTCGTCCGTGAACAGCAACGAGTTTACATCCAGCACTTTCTAACATCCTAGAAAGAAAGAAAAAGTCTTAAATCTTTTAAGTAAACAAAGGAAAAAAAAAGTACTCCAAAATCTTTTAAGAATCTAACTCCCTGGCTACTTGTCAACTTCTTTGACTGGATAATCCTTACTTAATTACACACCTAACTGCGCATGCGTGCAAAAAACACATACTCGCACAACTATTACCTAAGGACAACAACTAACTCTCTAGATTAATTTATTAATTGCTTAACTTGGGTTCGCATCTTTTGACCCTTTCCTTATCTACCTGTCACACCTGCAGCTACATCGATTAAAAAATTAAATTTAAAATATGATCGTTGGCATCCCAATTATGTGCCATACAGATTCATAACTAACACTAGGATATTTATGCCAAAAAAATCGTTTTGTGTACATACAATATGCACTACAAATTCCGTTTTATGCAATAAAAAAGATAAAATACACAAAATAAGCTTGAAAAAAATATATTCCAGCGAAATTGTGTTACAATAATAAATAAACATTATTTCCAGGTGATATTTTGTAAAAGAGTGCCGCTTGTCAGTAAGTATTTATCTAAATTGGGAGTAATAACGTTTAACATCGCAATTCGTTATTGACTAATAAGAGCGTCCGTGATTTTTAGAAAAAAAAAGTGCAAAATTTCATGAAAAAATGTGAAATAATGTAAATAAACAACAATATACGAGTAATTTATAACATGGTACTGAAATATTGTTGTTTTCTTCCATTTGTTTAGCATTATTTGGCCGAACATTAAGCTTAATCCTGCTAAATATGAACTGGAATTCAAAAATCGTCTGCGCAGAATAGGATGCACAGTTCGAATTTAGCATCAAGATACCAAGCACAAACTGTAGTGATTTATTCAAAAGATGGTGGGAGCTATACTTAGCTCCCTTAAGATGTGCAATCAGATTGTGATTGGTTGATTGCTCAATCCAATAACTTATGATATGTTTTCTGCATGCCACAAGTCAGAAAATGGCAATTTATGCACTTATTGGCAAATTTCACTACTGGTATTTATGCATTTATGCATTACCCTAACTCATATTCATAACTGTTGCAGTTTTCTAAAATATTCCAACTGATGTATACTAATAATGTAATTAAAATAAACAAAACAAAACAAAACAAAAATCGTCTATCAGTGACCCAAGATTTTTATTTCTCCACTTTCCACCAAGAAATTACCTTTTGAATAAAATGGGGGGAAAATTATTTAAGAGGTCCAAAAAAAAATAAACAAAGAATAAAAAAAAGACCCCATGCACAGAAATGACATCCAAACCCTAGAAAACCCAGTGGCGCGTGACCCACCAACGCCCGCACATCACCACACCCATTTCTACATCCTCCCCTTCTCTATATTACCCCTAGCCTTTTAAACTTGACATCAAAAGAAAAATCAAAAATCTAAAACAAAATTAATTGCAGTAAAGTGCACAGCTGTGAAGAAAAATAAAAGAAAAGCGAAAAAAAACCTTCCAATTTCTTTTCATTTATTTTACACACTGAACCGCAAGAGGATTTTAATGAAAAGCCAATTCTTCATCCATGATTCTTCATTTTTCTTCCGTTTTTTTAAATCGGCCTATTTTTATTTCTTATTTCCAGAGCGCAAATCGAATAACCCCTAACTTTCTTATTCTTATTTCCCCCCTCTTCACAACCCCATCAGAGGAGCTGTCCCCATCTCTCCCCTCCAGGATTAGAAGCTTAGTCAAAGCACGCAAACCTATTTTCTTTTCGCTGCGAAATCAATTTATACAAAACGTGATGCGCAAAAGCCCATCACATAAGAGAAAGGTAAAGGAGGGGGCGCTGGATTCCCCAATCACTCGCACATAGAAGAGCGCGACACTGAAGTTCTCCCCTCACCCGCGCCTTGCATACTCCCCTATTACATCTAATTTGTCACAGAACAATATTGAGTCCAACGGGTGAGGGATGAAGTCTGTAAAGTAAAAGTAAATGAGATTAAAAAACAGTCCCAACTTTGTTTTTCTTGCTCGGAAAATATTACAATTACAAATTGGGAAGTCGTTCTAATCGTATCGCATCGTCGTTGAATAAAATACCGTTCCTCGTCTATAGATATTCTAGTTTCCGTCAGTTATTTTGGATTGTAATTTTTGGATTTTTACCTCCGCCATTTTCAGAAATGGGTTATGATCTTTTTGGATTTTTCCTGTCATATTTTGATTATATCTTGACCGACATGGACCTAAATATGTATTAAGATATATTTTCCGTGGGTTATTTTGTTGGATTACGTCTAGGTATTCTACTTTCCCCCAGCCATTTCGTCGATGTTTAAAGATTGCATTTTTGGTCTTTGCCTTCGTCATTTCACATCAAAATGGCGGAAGGAAAAATCAAAAACTCAATCTTTAAACATCATCAAAACGGCTGAATGGAAATCGAATATCTCAACTTAATCCATCAAATTAACGGACTGAAAATATAATACCGCAAACATTATATTCCGTGTTGGCTAGGATTAAATCAAACGGCATGAACAAAGGTTCACGGTTACGCTACGCGCCATCGCTTCGGCTAGTTGTCGCGACTAAAGCGCATGCGCTACACACGGTGCTAGCTGGCTAACAAAATTAGCCCAATCACAGTCATCTTTCTGTAGTACCAGGCTAAAAACTATTCATACACTTAAAACTCTATCATTAAATACAAAAATCAATTCCTAATCCCGCCTCAAAAATTCCTACTAAAATGTGAACATTTTTCTTATCCGTTCCCACCAATTTCGACCTCTTCGCATTGTCCTAAAAACCAACATCCAATTAAACAAACTTAAATCTCTCAAAAAGTGCGTGCGGACGCCATTACTTCTGGTCCCCACAGCACGTACAGGTCCACGCCCATTCCACTGTGAAACACAGCATGTAGTCCACCTGATATTAATTAACACACTAGTCGATTTGGATGAAGGAAGAGACACGCACATCTCCACCCATTTTGTGAAATGGGGAAAAGAAAAAGAGGAAAAAATAAAAGAAATTTATTAATTCCCACTTTTTATTCATTCTCCCCTCCTCAAGCTCACTCTGTCTCTCTTCTCTTCGAGTGGGATTTATGTACGACACCATTAGTCTCCCTTTTGCAAATGGTGGTGCATCTAAATTAAGCCTTGAGCTTAATTATCCCCGAATACTTCGCTGGTATCCATCATGTGTTACGCCATTTCAGCTAAAGTGCATTTGCTCGCATTCATTTCAATTCAAAAAATAAATAAATAAAATAACAGTCGGGAATTCCAAACGCGATTCAAGCGTCTATCGTTGCATATCACTGATGGACTTCTCATTAGGACAAAGGGATAGCGAGAGAAGTCATCATTCAACGAAGTCACAAAGGCAAATGTATACGCGAGGAATGTTAACGATTCGTTTGGTCAGTGCTTTTGAAATGCCTTTTGAAAACAACTTTTGTTCTTCGATGCAGGAAACATCGTTTTGTGTTTAGAGAGTATTCAATAATGTTTGTCTGCTGGCGCAAAATTTCTGGTTGAAAAAAACGAAGTCGAACCCAGATCCAAAATCTGACAATTTTGAAATTTTTTTACAAAATTTTGAAATTTTTTAATGAAATTTTGAAATTTTTTAAT
>JAQIXU010001203.1:0-19559 GCA_034701245.1 Strigamia transsilvanica | reverse complement strand
TTTTATGCCAGACATGCAACAATGCACTTTTCATTCGCTAACTCGTTAACTGGTTGAGATAGAGCAAAATTTCCAATGACTAAGTTATAGAGAATCATCTAATTAGTTTAAACAGCTTAAAACAAGTTATGGTTAATTAGGGGAAAAAATAAAGAAAAACTACAATTTCAGATTTTCAAAATGTGATGGAAAAAATTCAAAATTAACATTTTCCGTGGGAAAAAAACAATATCAATGAACCCAATTCTCAATTATCCCGCTATTCGCCACAATACATGCTTGTAGGGGTTTTATTTGGTTCTGCACAAATGTTGTAATATCTGTAGCTGGTGCTTCAGAGTTTTGTTTTAAATTTTAATTTGTGAAAAAATAAAAAGAATTGCTATTGATTGTTTTTCTGTTTGTGTTTAAAGTTGTTACCTTAAGCAACAATTGATATTGATATTATTTTTTTCATAGAAAATGTTGATTTTGAATTTTTTCCATCACATTTTGAAAGTCTGAAATTTTTTTTCTTTATTTTTTTCCTAATTAACCATAACATCTTTTTAGCTGTTTAAACTAATTAGATGATTCTCTGCAACTTAATAATTAGAAATTTTTGTCTAACCTGTTTGGTTTAAAAGTTAAGAAGTGAATGACCTTGAAGATGATGTTCCGGGTCACATTTAAGATGACCACTGGATAGCCCACCATCGACTTCCTATATGCCTACATCAATAGAATTAATATATCTTCAGTCATTTTCAAGAAAAAAAGGTGTTTCCAGACTTTTGACTCACCCTGTATGTGTTTTCAAACTATATTTTATTCCACGAATTTGTAATTCTAATGCTGGAATAACTGCAAAAAGTAATTGAAATACAGTGCCAATTATAGTCACGAAGTTCGGTATTAAGTAAACAAAATAAATTCAAAAATTCAAAATTGTTGTAAGCAGCAATCAAGCAGCAACTTGTAGAGGGTAATTCATGTGATGATTGATCTGTTAATAATTGATCTGGTCATATGATCAAATTCATTAAATTGCAGCAGAGCGAGATCAAAACAGCAATTGCGAACACGCATTCGTTCCTCAAGCACAATAAAACGTAAGTATTCCACACAACAACTATTTCTTTTCAGTCATAGGTGCATTTAAGCTTATATGGCCTGGTGTAATCTTAAATATCTCATTTTTTAATACAGAAATAAGTAAAAAAAAAAAAAACAACAGGGTAGCCAAGCCTTACCTGTATCTGCCCCTGTGCTTGGTTTTTTACTTATTTTTACTTTACCGCACACGGCAGTGCAAAAGATTCTCTCAGTATGATGGAAGTTTTAAAAATGCCACCCCTTAAATTTTTTTTTATTAAAATAACCTTCATTTGTGATTTTATAAAAACTGCACCAAATGTATGAATACTATTTTCATTTTGAAAATAGAAACTACTTTAATATGATGATATCAACTATCAACTACAACAATCTACTAGTTTTACCCTTTCAACTTTAGCAAATTCGTTAATTTTATTAATATTTAGTCTACAGTAGCAGCCAACATAGAAAAGCATTGCACAAAGATTTTTAATTATTGAATGGTTCAAATTGTATTTTGAGTTCGCTGTTTATGCTGCCCCTTTACAGTGCTGCCTGGTGCGGCCGCCTCTCTGTATCATAGGACGGCACGGCCATGTCCAGGCATTGGTAAGCAAATTCCAGTACAAAAAGAAACTGGAATAAATATTCTAAAGCCAATGGTGCATTCCGGTTTATATTTTTCTCAAAGAACATGTGCAATTTTGCTTATTTTGTACATGCAAACCAATTTTGCATAGAAATAAAGAATTGGTGGGATGGGGTTGTGCCACCGCAATGCTTACAATATTTATTCAATTTTTGAAATGAAAAGAAAAGAAATCAATTATATATTTCTCCAGCTGAGATGTTTGCTTTTTGAATGTAACTGGAGAACAAAATGTAGAGGGAAATAAAATGAAAAACATGTGAATACAGAGTAGGCATGTGCGTTATTTTTTTGGGGCAAGGCGTTGCGTTATTCACAAAATAACGCAACGCAGGCGTTATTTCCAAACAACGCCATAACGCCAAGCAACGCCACAACGCCAAACAACGCCACAACGCCTGAAAATAACGCAATATTAACATTGAATAAAATAAATAACATTCCGAAAATTTTCCCCTTTATTGCATTTTATTAGTAATTTTTGTCATGCCATTTCGAAACATTTGGCCCAAAAAACAATTTTTTTTTCGCCGCGAAAAAAAGGACGCGGATGCCGAGGCCGCGCCACCAGACGCGGCATAAGCGACCCGCAATTTGCGTCGAAGTTCAGCAGGAAAGCCAAAAGTGCCCCCGACCCGATACGCGATGCACAATTGCACAAGAAGGTATTCCTAAATTACCAATCATTCATAATTCATAATACTAAAAACTTTAGTCTGAATGAAATGAAAGTTGTTAGTATTATGATTGGTAATTTACGAGTCTCTCCTTGTGCAATTGTGCATCGCGTATCGGGTCGGGGGCACTTTCGGCTTTCCTGCCGAACTTCGACGTGAATTGCGGGGCGCTTATGCCGCGTCTGGTGGCATGGCCTCGGCATGCGCGTAGTTTTTATCGCGGCGAAAAAAAAATTGTTTTTTTGAGCCAAATGGCTCGAAATGGCACGAAAATTAAGTTAGTTTCCTAAAAAATTATTAAAAAAATTTCAATTATTTTGTTTTTTTTATTTTCAGGCGTTGTGGCGTTATTGCGTTGCTCGGCGTTATTGCGTTGCTTGGCGTTATTGCGTTGTTCGGCGTTGTGGCGTTATTGATCAATAACGCAGGGCGTTATTTTTGCAACAATGCGTTGCGTTATTAGGGGAAAAAATAACGCCGGCCGTTATTTTGACAACGCGCACAAGCCTGATACAGAGTAAATAAGCTTGAAACATCAATTTATAGTTATTTTCTAATTTTTGTAACTCTATATAATTATTCTTTATCCTGGAGCAAGTTGTTATTTTAAATTGCTACTTATGCTTGAATTGAATTTTTAGTTTACAACCTATAAATGCAGTTATTTCATGTATGAAAATCGAAAGATAGTTATTAATTCTAAAAATTACAGTTGTTATGAGAAACTCAAGTAGTTTTAAAATCAATTTTTTTAATAAATAAATTTAAAATTTAGATACAAAAGTTAATTTTTACAGTAATTTGTGCACTTTTAATTGAAAAACTATAGCAATTAAAGTAGGAAAATGTGCTTTTATTGAGTGAAATATGAAATTACTGACAGACCTAAGGCACTCCTAGCGAATGTATAGTTCTGACGGGGGCTCATTCATTCCAAAAAGAAAGAAATCTTTCCCCAAACATATTCAAAAAATATTTCTTGTAAAAATTTAAATCTACCTCTGCCTAATATACGTTTATGAGTACTCCACCGCTGTTTTTATAGATGAGCCTTTGAGTAACGCCTATATTTTTCTTTTAACAGAAAATGAAGATTTATAAACCAAGTCGCAAAAGACTCCAAAAAAAAGTCAGAGATTTATGCAATACATTGGAGGAAGAAAATGATGTCTTGCAAATGTTTGAGCCAACAAAAGACAAAAACAATTCTCTCGCCTTTCGTATTTTTTGGGTTTTTCTCGTTGTAGTCTGTATTCTCATTTACTGTTTCCAAATTTATGACCGCATTTCTTATTATCTGCAAAGTCCCATAGCTGTAGACGTCTACGAAGAAAAACTGGACGAATTTCAGTTTCCTGATTCACACGTGTGTGTACCAATCAATAAGTATATAAAAGATTACTACAAGTCATCCGACATAATACCGATAGATGTAAATTCCCTAACCCCAATTGACACACTTATAACACGTCCTGATGTTGATCTTACTAAATTGTGGAATTTGAACTACAGTTTTAAATCCATTCATAATTTATTCACAATTGATGTGAGACGTCAGCAACACAAAGTAAGTTTTAATGAAATTACCTTTCTGCCAAATATGTAATCTTTCTATTGTGTTTGTAGATGCACGTTCCTTTAAATATACGTATGAAAGAAATACTTACTCCCTGGGGTACTTGTACACAATTTGTAGGTCAGTTAAACAAAATTATTTCCTTCTTTTCACAATTACAATACGAGGTATTCCAATTACAGTAGGTGGAACTGTGAAAGGTTCTGAAATTTTCACAAGAATAGGATATGACATAACGCCCCATGAGTTGATACCAGGAACATCCTTCACACTGGTACTGACCATAACTACTTACCGTACTCGATGTAAATAAATATTCACTTGTGTTATTGACTAACTGTATATGTTAGATATCAATGTCATTACCATTGGATTTTCAAATGGGTTTTGTCCAACCTGGATCAACATATGCCAAACTAGGATTACGTTTTAGATCGGTAAAACTGCATATGGCAGCTATGTTCACACTAGCAGTATTTTAGTGTCTTTGTGACAACAAAACTAAAACTAAAGTCAAAGTATAAAAGGGTTATTAAAAGATGGTTAAAACAGTTAATAAGTACAAGTCACAAGTCACTCCTTTTGGTAATGGATTGTTGTCCTTGATTTTTGTAATTAGCAAAAAGATATTTTAGTTTTTGATCTGTCCTTGCTATTTAAGAACGTTGTCAAAAGTAAAGTCTGTCTTTGCTTAAAAGTTTACTTGTATTACCTGGAGATTACAACTGCCAATTTGTGTTGAGTTGTGAGGCTGGATGGGTACCACATGGTATTGGGAGTACCATATGGTACTGGATGCACAACACATGCTGCAAAATGATTCGAAACAGACTGTATGTTAGGCTTATTGTGAAGTGGTCAGTGTAGCCAAAGTGCATTCACAAAGTTCATTACAACAACACTTACTTCAGACCACTGCATGACTGCATGATTGTCAGCTAGTTTGAGACTGTTCTACAGTCAGCGAATAAAGTTTAGACTCACCCCCTTGATCGGCCCATCACAGCACCATCTTGCACATAAATCTATTTTCTACAGCCATTCCTCTTCCAAATCTGGGAAATTGGGTTGAGAGCCTATATGTATACTTGTAGCACCCATTCGAACATCAATTAAGGCCAAGACACGAGGAAATCAAGCGCAAACCATGTTTGCTACCATGCCAGAAATCAGCTCAACTGGTGTTTGCAGAAAACTGCATGTCTTGAGCAAAAGATTTGGAAAGATTATGCTCAGTGATGAAGCAAAGCAAAACCTTGATGGATCTGATGGGACATTTTATGCTGGTTGGGACGTCATCCCATTGATCCAGACACCACTTTGTGATGATCACGCTTTTGCGTATAATCGCTACAAGCCAAGATAGGCTGGTGAACATGACTTTTGGTATATTACAGTAAAATAAAGGATAAAATACACATGGGTCTCAAAACATATTCCCAACTGGGGATATTCTGGCCAATACAACAGTTTCTCAGTTAAACATAAATCGATAAAGACTTACCAAACTTAGGGTCTCCTTCCCAAGCGCGATACGCCTAAACGTGACGTCGCGCTTAACCATACGGCGGTTTAAGTAGTTTTAATGTTTTTGGTTAGGTTTTTGATTGAGCCCCACCTTATTAGTAAATACCAATTTTCTTTCTACATGTTTTACAATGTTTTACGTGATGAAGCACAGCGTAGAAAGCACGTCATGTCTACAGTAAGGGCATCTCGGCGTACAGTAACTAAATCGATTGTTGTTTTAGCATCAATTTTTAAACACTAAAAAAGAGGCTTGTGTACAACGTAGCGAATATTTAGAATGTGGTCGAAAATGTGTGGAATCAATTTTAGACGACAATCATTGCTGGTTAGTAATATACAAAGTATAAATCAAATGTTGCATAACTTTGTTTCAAAACCTTAACAGGTTACCTTATAGACCAAGATATTCCAAAGGCCGTCTCCTCCCACTTTGCAATAATTCTGAACAGACGTTAAACATGTATAAGAAAAATAAAAATGATATGGTCGCACCAAACCCTCCAGTTGCCTGTGCCTGCACCAGGGACTGTGAAACTATGGAAGCTGATATTGTAATGGTATTGGAACATAACACTGATGGCACATCTTTGGGCTCATGGCACTTGCTCGATGACAATGTGATGATTACGAAACAGCGATTCATCTATGAACTCGACAATCTCATCATTGATTGCGGTGGAAATCTTGGTTTTTGGTTAGGACTCTCCATGCTCTCCTTTGTAAACTTGATTTTGTTTCTTGGAAAACAGTGTGCTATGAAGCTCATTAATCACAAAGATCGTACAACAAGACAGATTGAAGCTTATATTAGAGCCAATCAACCAACTCCGAAACTCCAACAAACAAACAGGCTGTTTTCTATCCTTTACCTTTGTTTGTTTGGATTCAGTGGATTTATTCTTCAACAGAAAGTTCAAATGTATTTGAATAAACCAATTCAAACAACTGTCGTTGTAGAAGATCCACATAAAGTAACATTTCCGAATATTATCACCTGTGGAGGACAACACAATGGAAGAGTTATAAAAGCTAAAGAAACATATTTAAAACAGCAAAAACTTAACAACTCAAAATGCAATGTAGATATATTGGATCTACTCAACTTTAATCTCAGAGGGAAACTTCTAACAGCGAATAAACTGTGGGATATGGCTTATCTGGAACCGATCAGCCCGGATACCATAAAATCATTTGTAAGTATATTCTTTCTGACAAACTGTCACTTTGCTATTAAGTTTATCCTGCACACTTGTGTCTTGCATAAATTGCAGAAGGTTGAATGTGTGTGTGATAATCCACTACATAATTTCACATTTTTTAGCATCCGTTTCCAGCTGCACTTTTTGATGTTCGAAAATTTTCGAAGTTGCCAAATCCACTTGGAACTTGCATTAAACATTCCTTTGGTAATTAATTCCATTTCTAATAGATAGAAAGTAAAACAAATATAATTTGAATTAGGTCCGATACCATATCAGTTGTACACCATGTTTGTTGACATTATGCCAGAAGTGGAACACATGTGCAAGCCAGATTATTCACAAGTAAATGTAGTAAAGTACTTGTTGAGTAAATATATAATTGTATCAATTTCAGGTTTATATCAGTCCAATTGAGGATCCGGATTTTACATTAGATTTCAACACTGCTTGTTTCTCAACATTGAATACAGTTATTGGGATTAGGCAATTAAACGTATGTATCAATTTCCTCCTACACTTTCTGCAAAGCTGTTGTTTGGAATTCATTACACTGAAAACCCTTTCAGAACCATCGTTTAAACACTAGACGTAATCCATGCAAGGCAAATTTAACAGAATATTACACCTGTAAACGCCAGTGCATAGACAATGAGATCAAGAACAAACAATTGTGCAGGTGAAAGTGAACGAGTAACATAACCAGGTTTTGGGCTAGAGGTTTTGTGGGCACCTCGGAAAGAAGTTATTAATGGAGCTCCAAACTATTTCCAATTACCCATTTTCTTGGGAAATTCTTAGAAATTTGAAACTGCTGGGCCTTCCTGAGCGTAGGGCCTTAGGTTGTAGCCCTGGTTTTATGGGAGAGGCAAGGAGGTAAATTCCCCCTGCAGCTTCCATAAATTTTTTTCCGATAAAAGTTCATGTTTTTCCTAAAGTTCATGTTTTTTTCTAAATCGGCATTTCTTTTTTCTAAATATGCATATCTTTTTTTAAAAATGCATCTAACCTAAGAATACATTTTAAAAATACATTTTTCGCTTGGAAATGTATTTTTTGCTTGAAAATGCATTTTTTGCTTGAAAATGCATTTTTCGTTTGAGAATGCATTTTTCGCTTGAAAATGCATTTTTTCACTGGAATGTGCATTGTTTCCCATGAAATGCAGATTTGTAAGCTCAAAACGGGTTTGTTTTGCAGAAAAATCCATTTTTCTGCCTACAAATGCATTTTTTGCTTGTTAATGTTGTGAAGGTATCATTACTGTCTATTTTCTTTATTTATGCGATAGTATGCCATTTGCTATTAAAGAAGATACTGCCTTTTGCAATTCATCAGCATCAGCCAAAGCAGTGCGAGCATTGTACTATGAAACACACGCAAAAATTGATGTCGAAAAGCAATGCTTATGCTTATCAGCTTGTAAACAACCATTCTACAAGATTAATGCATTTAATTTTGCTGCTTTCAGTGCTGGTTCATCAACTACATTGGTTTCTTTACTTACCAATAAAATAGAAACAATCACTGAAGAATTTAAATATTCATTTATTGCATTAGTTTCCGACATTGGCAATATTTTTTCTCTCACAGTTGGTCTTTCTGTATTAACTGCGATGCGTGACTCGTTCCTGCTAGTGAAAACCCATATTACCATAAATAGAAACTGAGTGTTTTCACGCTAGGGGGAGGACACTAAAAGTATTGATACAAGGCCAGGCATAAGAACATGTCACAGCTGGATGAATAAAACATTGGCATTCTAGATCGGCTTTGCACTTATTTTCTGTGTAATAAAATGATAAAGTAGAAAATATTTTGCTGCAACATTATATGCTTTGAATTGTATTCGAGTAGTTTTAGAGTGGATGGACACAAAGCTGTTGTGACCCCAGAGGGCACAAGATTCTTTGATATTTATCTATGAACCTATGTATCTATTTATCTATGTATAATTTATTCAGAGTTAAAATAAATAGTGTTTATTCCATTTAACACCTTGTGTTTGTGTTAATTACGAATGTATCAAAACTTGTGCATTCCTTTTCTTAATCCCCTCCTTAGGAGTTTCTCCTCTCATTCTTAACCCAGTTTCCAAGAAGAGGATGATATTTGCATATGTGTTGGTCATGTGATACCACTTGAGCAATCAAGAGCACTCAGATTAAATCCTTTAATCTCGATCACATGATAATTCTTGTATAAGTTTTTGCATTCCCGAAATCCTCCAGACATGCAATAGAGGGTTTCAAGTGTACAATGGGGTTGCGCTACGCAACTTATCATAAATAAATAATACTAATTAAACTAGTGTCAAAACTAAATCGTACTCGTCACTTACAATTAAAATACACATTTTTCAAATCGATTTTTCTCTGTTTTTTTTCTAGTTAACCATCCCGTTTTAGGATGGATTCCTACTAATTGTGAGGTGCTCTACAACTTACTAATTGGATATTTTACGATTGCATTGTTAGTTTAGAAGTTACAATGCAAATGACCTTGAAATGTTGATCAAGGTCAAAATTTGAATAGCCTATTAAATTGGGCATCCAATGTTTAGTTAAGATCCCTTGAAGCTAATGACCAAATACTAAAACCAAGCTCAAAATTTTGCTGCAAACGCTTAAATTAGACACCCTGTATACAGTATTTTGTATTTATACCATTTCAGCTTCTTCAATTCGATTAAGATTTGGTTTGTGTCGTCTGCTAAATACAGTCGATTCAAACTGACAAATCTAAGTTGTTTGGACTAGCGAACAACTTTGGATAACTAATTAATTTATATTTACATAGGTTTATTTTGCTATTGCAATAATAAACCACCTCTGATATAAGATTATGTCATTATCGCACTCGCGATAAGTTGATTGCGATAAGTTGATAAGTCCATTTTGTGATGATAAGGAAAGTTTGCTACTCCTTTCTCGGCACTGGCTTACACATTAGAACCTGAACCAGTTGTTTTGACTTGTATCGTATTATGATCTTTTTGATCGGTAATTATTAGCAGTTCTTTGCAGGACCAGCCGGTCAATAAGCGGGGCCTTGAGCGAACAGGCCTAATTTCGATTATAGTGACGTTTTTGTTACATTCAGGTCACGTTTTGGGCACGAAACCAGCCCAACACAGGGCCGTCCAAGTGTGGGGGCGTGTGCAGACGCACCACTCGCACAACCCTTCCGGCCGGCCCTGGTTCTTTGGCAAGTCTTTATTCGATTATGTTATCTTACTTATTGTATTGGTCAGAATATTATTAATTAGGAATACATGTTTTGTGTAAACTAAAGTATAATAAAAACCATAGATTCTCCAAAATCTAAATATTGTCATCGTTGGTATTCACTAGCCTATCTTGGCTTGTGTCTAATATCCGCAAAGGCGCGATCATCACAAAGTTGTAATATGAAGTTTTAATTTTTTTACTTAGGTCTCACAAACATTGTGTCAGTTATTTAAATTGTATTCCGGCAAACATAGCAAAAAATTTAAAATTTTAGTGTCGTCTTTACCCATTTCAAGATGGGTAGATTGGAATAGGAATTCCTGTGGTAAGATAGCGCAGCGAGCCGAATGGGTGAGAAGATGACAAGCTCAGACGTCTACTGTCCAGCAAGCATCAACAGTCAGACCTGCTGGACCTCCCTCCACCACTTATAGGTTATAGAAAGCGTTTTTTGAAAATTTTCAATAAGTTTATTTATGTCATTATTAGGCCAAAACAATTACTTTTAGATGTTCAATTGTTCCGAGAATTTCCTATTCCTTGATTATACTGGTACAAATTGTTGGATTTTACGCCATCTTTAGTTTTAGAAACATTTGAAAAATTGTCAGTAGAGGGTGTGATTGATGACGTCATGGGTGCATAAAAACAGGTTGTTAATGCAGGCAGGGCTTCATTTATTAGCTATTAAAAATATTTTGACACTGTATGGATGCACCATATAAAGAATTTGAATGTTTACTGAAAATTAAAACCACCAAAATCCACACAAAGTCAAAATAACTAATACAAATTTTTAATAGGCGATAAATGAACCAATGCCTTTGCTAACAACCTGTTTTTGTGCACCCGTGACGTCATTACAGGGCACATCAATGAAGTTTGGCTACACGTCAACGATGGAACAAGGTCGGGACGGACACAAGGGATGCCACCTTTCTCCATCAACGAGGATCCAGATCCCAGGAAGGGTCAAGATGAGCGACTGGTCAGAAGATCGCCCCCTCATGCAGCTTTCTCCTAAAAAGGGGGAAAGTGTTGTAACTCTGAAATAGGGTCCAAAGGAATACACCTTAACCCATTGTTAGAATGAAACCTTCCAGGTTCACAGGATGTGGAACTTCCTGTGAGGAGAACTCCTTAGTCTGAATCCAACAATTGAAATTGAAACCCCACATGTATGTCTATCTGAGAAAACCTAAACCAAAAGGAATCTTTAGCCAGGTCAGTGGTAATCTTCCATATTGTTACGCGTGCAGACCGCTCTGCAAAATTGGTCGCTCAACGGAATAATTCCGTTCGTGGAATTAATCCACATCGTCGTCAACACTGAAGTAGTTTTCCATGTATTATTATTATTATTGTATCATTTGTTAATTATTATGATTGAGTTTATTATTTATCGAGTATAATTTGTAAAGATCTCGCAGAGTGAGATCTCAGCGTCGTAATACTGTAACTTATTCAAGCTGAATAAGTTAATTTGTCATAGAGTGATAATTATCATTTCCAATATTATTCATAATGTAATGTATAATTTACAGTTCTATTTATTTTTATCTTCATCTCCAAAGTGTGGAAAATTAAGTATTGTGATAATTTATAGTAAGAAAGAAATCGTATCCGTCATTGAATTTACCATAATTAATTTAATCTGGATCCGAGTTGTAGGTCTCCCATCGTGGAGCAAACATATGTTTGTAACCCTGCATTTGGCAGAAAGTGTTACCGAAATTCGGGGTTACAACAAAAAAGTTTTCATTTTATTTTATTCCATGAATTTGTAATTCTAATGCTGGAATAACTGAAAAAAGTAATTGAAACAAGATGCCAATTATAGTGACGAAGTTTGGTATTAAATAAACAAAATAAATTGAATAGTTCAAAATTGTTGTAAGTAGCAATCAAACAGCAACTTGTAGAAGGTAATTTATGCGACGATTGATCTGTTTAGAATTGATCTGGTCATATGATCAAATTCATTAAGTTGCAGCAGAGCGAGATCAAAATAGCAATTGCGAACACGCATTCGTTCCTCAAACACAATAAAACGTAAGTATTCCCACACAAAAAATACTTCTTTTCATTCATAGGTGAATTTAAGCTTATATGGCGTGGTTTAATCTTAAATATCTCATTCTTGAATACAGAAATAAGTAAAAAAAACCACGCGCAGGGGCGGATACAGAGTAGGCACAGGCACAAGGCAGTGCGATAGATATTCGCAATATAATGCAAGTTTTCAAAATGCCGCCCCTTAAATGTTTTTTCATTAAAATAACCTTTGTTTGTGATTTTATAAAAAAAAAACTGCACCAAATGTACGAATACTATTTTTATTTTGAAAATATAAACTACTTTAAAATAATGATACCAACTATCAACTACAACAATCTAGTAGTTTTACTCTTCTAACATTAACTTTAGCAAATTTGTTAATTAGGGATGTGTAGTCTAGAGTGGCAGCCAATGTGGAAAAGCACAGCGTAAAGATTTTTAATTATTGAATGGTTCAAATTACAGTTCTGCCTGATGCAGCCGCCTCACTGTATCATGCCTGGGCACGGCCCTGCCCAGGCATTGGTAAGTAAATTCCTGTACAAAAAAAAAACAGAAAAGACCTTCTAAAGCCATTGGTGCATTCAGGTGTATATTTTTCCCAAAAAAAACCGTGCAATTTTGCCTATTTATTAAAATAGTAATAAAGACTTGGAGGGATGGGGTTTGTGCCACAGCAATGCTTAAAATATTTATTGAATTTTTGAAATGAAGAGAAAAGAAATCAATTATAAATGTCTCCAGCTGAGTTGTTTGCTTTTTAAATTTAACTGGAAGACAAAATGTAGAGGAAAATAAAATGAAAAACATGTGAATACAGAGGAAATAGGCTTGAAACATCAATTTATAATTATTTTCAAATTCTTGCGACTATATAATTATTCTTTATCCTGGAGGAAGTTGTAATTTTAAATTGCTACTTATGCTTATATTGAATTTTTAGTTTACAACATAAAATGCAATTATTCCATATACGAAAATGGAAAGATAGTTATTAATTCTAAAAATTACAGTTGTTATGAGGAACTCAAGTAGTTTTAAAACCAATTCTGTTTTATAAATATATTTAAAATTTAGATGCAAAAGAAAATTTTTTACATTAATTTATGCACTTTTAATTAAAAATTGATTAAAGTAAATTTAATTAAAAAATTTAAAAAAAAATGTGCGTTTATTGAGTGGAATATTAAATTAATGACAGACCTAGAGCGCTCCTAGGCCCATGACCAATGTCATAAGCGAATGTAGAGTTCTAATGGAAGCTCATTCATTCCAAAAAGAAAGAAATCTTTCCCCACAATTATTCAAAAAAAATTCTTTTAAAAATGTAAATCTGCCTCTGCCTAATGTGTCTTTATGGATACTCCATCGCTGTGTTTATAGATGAGCATTTGAGTAACGCCTTTTTTTTTCTTTTAATAGAAAATGAAGATTGATAAACAAAGTCGCAAAAGGCTCCAACAAAAAGTAAGAAATTTAAGCAATTCATTGGACAAAGAAAATGATGTCTTGAAAATGTTTAAGCCAACAAAAGTCAAAAATAATTCTCTCGCATATCGTATTTTTTGGGCTTTTCTCGTTGTAGTCTGTATTCTCATTTACTGTTTCCAAATTTATGACCGCATTTCCTATTATCTGCAAAGTCCCATAGCTGTAGACGTTTACGAAGAAAAGATGGAAGAATTTCAGTTTCCAGATTCGCACGTGTGTGTACCAAGCAATAAGTATATAACAGATTACTACAACTCACCCAGATTAAGACCGTCGGAAATAAATTCCATAACCCCAATTGACACACTTATAACACGTCTTGATGTTGATCTTACTAAATTGTGGAATTTGAACTACAGTTATAAATCCATTCATAATTTATTCACGATTGATGTGAGACGTCAGCAACACAAAGTAAGTTTTTTAATGAAATTACCTTTCTGCCAAATATGTAATCTTTCTATTGTGTTTGTAGATGCACGTTCCTTTAAATATAAGCATGAAACAAATACTTTCTCCCTGGGGTACTTGTACACAATTTGTAGGTCAGTTAAACAAAATTATTTCCTTCTTTTCACAATTACAATACGAGGTATTCCAATTACAGTAGGTGGAACTGTGAAGGGTTCTGAAATTTTCACAAGAATAGGATACGACATAACGCCACATGAGTTGGTACCAGAAAAATCCTTCACACTGGTATTGACCATAACTACATACGGCACCAGATGTAAATAAATATTCACTTGTGTCATTGATTAACTGTATGTTAGATATCGATGTCATTACCATTGGATTTTCAAATGGGATTTGTCCAACCTGGAGCAACTTATGCCAAACTAGGATTAGGTTTTAGAGTGGTAAAACTGCATTTGACAGCAATGTTCACACTAGCAGTAATTTAATGTCTTTGTGACAACAAAACTAAAACTAAAGTCAAAGTATAAAAGGGTTATTAACTTTTGCTGTAAAGACAATTACTGACAAATAAAATCCATCACTGTTTGGGAAGTGTCTAAAAAACAGCTAACCAGAAGATATTGATAGCAATTGTGATTGAAAAAGATTATTAGTCTAGATCCATGGATCCTAAACTGGAAGTCAATCCTGACTGCTGGTTAGGTGTGCTTGTGCCAGTTATATTCTTATGTATCACTAAGAGACGGTAAAAACAGTTAACGAGTACAAGTCACAAGTCACTCCTCTTGGTGATGGATTGTTGGCCTTGATTTTTGTAATTAGCAAAAAGATATTTTATTTCTGTTATTTCTGCTATTTAAGAACTTTGTCAAAAGGAAAGTCTGTCTTTGTTTAAAAGTTTACTTGTATTACCTGGGGATGGCAACTGCCAAATTGTGTTGAGTTGTGAGTGTGGACGGGTACCACTTAGTATAGGGAGTACCATATGGTACTGGATGCACAACACATGTTGAAAAATGATTCAAGACACACTAACATGTAAAATTTGACATTTAGACGGTTCCCCGTCATAATACGCAGCGCGGCAAAAACAGTGCGCGTCAAAACAGCGCGGCGCAAAACAGCGCACGTGCCACCCATTTGGACTGGTTAAAAAAATGTAAACAAGTTTAAATGACTTTATGAATGTGCCTACTGTATCTTAGGCTAACAGTGGAGGGTCAGTGTAGCCAAAGTGCATTTACAAAGTTCATTATGACAACACATTAAGACCACCCACAGACCAAGTGATTGTCAGCTAGTTCTAGTTGAACTGTTCTACAGTCAATGAATAAAGTTTAGCCTGTCGTGATGCGACTTACTGTGCATAATTGTAGGTAACTGTTGGCTGTGTAATTGAAAGTAGGAACAAGGAGTTTTAGTTTAATATTATTTAAGTTTATTTAAAAGTTAATACAGATATTATAAGTACAGTATAGCCTCGCTTATCCGGCACTCCGTATTATCCGGCGTGCCTCCACAAAAAATTATACTAGTTTTTTTTTACTCCCGCTAAATGGCGTTAGTGTTTTGTGCCAAAATGCTGCCGGGACGGACTGTAAAATCAAAACTAAAACTACTGTAATGGAATTACAGTAGTTTTGATTTTGATTTTTACTATTACAGTAATTGCAGCTACTAAAAGAAATTTTTTTTTAGTTGCTGCAATCTTTGTACAGTAGTGCCGGAAATGAGCTCAATTGAAGTTTGCAGAAAACTCCATGCCATGGATAAAAGAATGGGAAAAGATTATGCTCAGTGATGAAGCAAAGCAAAACATTGATGGCTCTGATGGGACGTTTTACCCTGGTTGGGACGTCGTCCCATTGATCAGACACCACTTTTAAAACCACTGTTTTGAAGTTGATGAGGCCACTTATTGGTGGGTTAGTAATCGTGTTCACCAGATGGTCACACTGTGATAGATTTGGATATAGTGTTTAAAATTTACAATAGTGTAAATTCTGTGTAATTTACAGTAACTAAATTGATCGTTGTTTCAGCACAAATTTTTAAACACTAGAAAAGAGGCTTGTGTACAACATAGCGAATATTTAGAATGTGGTAGAAAATGTGTGGAATCAATTTTAGACGAAAATCACTGCTGGTTAGTAAGATATAAAGTATAAATCAAACATTGCATGACATTGTCACAAATCATGATAAGATTGTTTCAAAAAATTAACAGGTTACCTTATAGACCAAGATATTCCAAAGGACGTCTCCTTCCGCTTTGCAATAATTCTGAACCGACATTAAAAATGTATAAGAAAAATAAAAATGATGTGGTAGCACCAAACCCTCGAGTTGACTGTGGCTGCAGCAGGGACTGTGAAACCACAGAACTTGATATTGTAATGGTATTGGAAAGTAACACTGATGGCACATCTTTGGGCTCATGGCACTTGCTCGAAGACAATGTGATGGTTACAAAAGAGCGCTTCACCTACGAATTCGACAATCTCATCATTGATTGTGGTGGAAATCTTGGTTTTTGGTTAGGACTCTCCTTGCTCTCCTTGCTAAACTTGATTTTGGTTGTTGGAAAGCAGTGTGCTGTGAAGCTCATTAATCACAAAGATCACGCAACCAGACAGATTGAAGCTTATATTAAAGCCAATCAACCAACTCCGAAACCCCAACAATCAAACAGGCTGTTTTCTATCCTTTACCTTTGTTTGTTTGGATTCAGCGGATTTATTATTCAACAGAGAATTCAATTGTATATGAGTAAACCGATTCAAACAACTGTGGTTATAGAAGATCCCCATAATGTAACGTTTCCAAATATTATTATCTGTGGAGGACAACATAATGGAAGATTTCTAACAGTTAAAAAAACATATTTTGAACAGCAAAAACTTAACAGCTCAAAATGCAATGTAGATATATTGGATCTACTCAATTTCAATTTCAAAGGGGAACTTTTAACAGCAAATAGACTGTGGGATATGGCTTATCTGGAACCGATCAGCCCGGATACCATAAAATCATTTGTAAGTATATTCTTTCTGACAAACTGTCACTTTGCTATTAAGTTTATCCTGCACACTTGTGTCTTGCATAAATTGCAGAAGGTTGAATGTGTGATAATCCACTACATAATTTCACATTTTTTAGAATCCGTTTTCAGATGAACTTTTTGATGTTCGAACAGAATTGAAGTTCCCAACTCCGCTTGGAACTTGCGTTAAACATTCCTTTGGTAATTAATTCCTTTTCTGATAGACAGGAAGTAAAACAAATAAAATTTGCATTAGGTCCAATAAAATATCAGTTATACACCATGTTTGTTGAAGTTATCGCAAGATGGGACCACATGTGCAAGCCGGAATATACACAAGTAACTATGATAAAGTACTTGTTGGGTAAATATGATCGCATCAATTTCAGGTTTATATCAGTCCAATTGAGAATAAAGGGTTTTCATTTGATTTCAACACTGCTTGTTTCTCAAAATTGAATACAGTTATTGGGATTAGAAAACTGAACGTATGTATTAATTTTCCTCTAAGGTTTGTGCAAAGCTTTTGTTTGGAATTTATTACACTGAAAACCGTTTCAGAACCATCGTTTAAACACTAGACGTAATCCATGCAATGAAAATTTAACACAATATTACACCTGTAAACACCAGTGCTTAGACAATGAGATCAAGAGCAAACAATTGTGCAGGTGAAAGTTGAACGAGTAACATAACCGTGTTGCGGACTGGAGGTTTTGTGGGGGCCCCGGAAAAAAGTTATTAATGATGCTCCAAAATATTTCCAATTACAAATTTTCTTGGAAAATTCTTAGAAATCTGAAAGTCCAGGGCCATTCTGAGCACAGGGCCTCGGCTGGGGCCAAAAAAATCCACTTCTGAGCTAGCCCTGGTTTTATGGGAGAGGCAAAGAGGTAAATGGCCCCAGCACCCCCATCATTTTTTTTTTCAGATAAAAATTCATTTTTTTGCTTGAAAATGCATTTTTTCCCTTGGAAATGCATTTTTTCCCTTGGAAATTCATTTTTCCCTTGGAAATGCATTTTTCGCTGGAATATGCATTGTTTCCCATGAAAATGCAAATTTGTAAGCTCAAAATGGATTTGCATTTTGCATTTTTTTGCTTGTTAATGTTGTGAAGGTGTCATTATTGTCTATTTTCTTTATTTATGCAATAGTATGCCATTTGCTATTAAAGAAGATGTTGCCTTTTGCAATTCTTCAGCATCAGCCAAAGCAGTGCGAGCATTGTACTACGAAACACACGCAAAAATTGATGTCGAGAAGCAATGCTTATGCTTATCACCTTGTATACAACCATTCTACAAAATGAATGCATTTAATTTCGCTCCTTTTCTCACCGAATTTTCTTTAATAAGTGTTGCTCTATTAACTAATAAAATAGAAACAATCACTGAAGAATTTAAATATTCGTTTGTTGCATTAGTTTCCGACATTGGCAATATTCTTTCTCTCACAGTTGGTCTTTCTGTGTTAACAGCGATGCGTGACTCGTTCTTGCTAGTAAAAACCCATATTTTCACAAAAAGAAACTGAGTGTTTTCACGCCAGGCAGAAGACACAAAAGGTTTGAGGCCAGGCACAAGAACGTGTCCCAGCTGGATGGGTAAAACATTAGCATTCTAGATCAACTTTGCACCCATTTTCCGTGTGTTGTGACCCAAGTGGTCACATGAACACTAAAATACCAAATAATATAATTACTGTATAATTTATGCCACAATAAATATTGTCTATTTATTCCATTTACACTTGTGTTTTATTCTTTGAAATGTGTAACTTATCTATACATCCCCCTCTTTAATCCCCATCATTAAGAGTTCTCTCTCCTATTTCTTAGGAAAGGGGTGATATGCAAAACACTTATGGTCATGTGATCTCTTGTGAGCAATCACAAGCATTCAGATTAATCCCTAACTGTATCACATGACATTCCCTATATAAAGTTTGGAAGATCCAAATTTTGGCACTTTTACAGGAATCATACAAACCAACACGTCGAATTATCGCATCAAGAATCTTCACCAATCAGGCCATACAGTACAAGGATACAACAGATTGACCGAAGATAGATGCCCATCGACGGTTTAACAAGTTATACAAAAGACCATCAAATACACATTACAGCCGCCATCTTGATTGTAGCACGTGTACGCAGACAATAACGTATCCGGGAAACGAGAACGTACACTTAGGTATGAAACTTTCGCAAAACATTAGTCTTAACCGACCCTTGCTTGACCAGCACCTCTAAACGATTAGCCGATCTAATCATTAGAATTGGAATTATCCAATTGACCACCTAACTCCAAACAAATACCTTGAAAATCCCTAGACCACGAAAACAGACGCGAGAAGAAGACTATGTTATTTGGAACACTTCAAATAAAATAGTATCTCATCGTATGGCGCAGATACGACCCCAAAGACAACAATACGAAGATTAATTTAACTTTAAACTTAATTGTAATCTATCTATATACAGTATATAAAAAAAACTTGTCTGTCTGTTTGTTTGTCTGTTTGTGTGTGTGTCTGTCCTTTATAGACTCCCAAACCGTCCATCCGATTGCGATGAAACTTTGGTGGGTTGTCGGTGGAGTGCCTGG
>JAQIXU010001202.1:0-19561 GCA_034701245.1 Strigamia transsilvanica | reverse complement strand
TTCTAAGCTTACATGTTTATTTTTTTGTCTACCTTCCTTTACATTTCTGGAAAACATGACATCATAAGTGACTTAAAGACATTCTTGCAGTTATGGAAAAACAAAATGGTTTTTCGATCCATTGCGATACCGGAGTTTCCACTTCTTATCTCCATACCTCTATACCCACACACAAAGAAATTATAAATTAGAAAAGTACCCCAAGGCCTTGAAATAAATTTTTGTCTACTAATAGAGCCAAGAACAAGTAAATCTGTCATCTTTTCTTCTTTGTGATGTTCACTCCCACATCATCCACACTTTTTTCTCTTTTTGGCTGAAATGATTCACCTCACTCAGAGGTGTAGACTAGGCTTAAGAAGGGGAATATATCTTTGAGTTTTTTTTTGGAATGGTATTAGGGGGGATTTTAAGTTCCAAAGCTCTTTTGTACATTAAGCTTAGCAATGGACTTAAGACTGTAAAGTAATTTTTTCTTCAGTCAGAGCCAGCCAGCTGCTTTAAAATTAAAGTTAAAACAGAACTGAAATTACATGCACTCTACATGCAAAAATCTGTTAACTTGGTTTGGATAATAGATACAGATGGATAAAATATTAGATATGACATTGATAAATGAATTCCTTAAACCATGTGTTGCATTTTCAGACCAGTAATGATTAATAACTATTAGTAAAATCAGCTAATGTGCTAATTTGTAAATTGCAATTGAAATTTTTGGAAAGAAGAAAATCAATAACTCTTGTTTGACCTGGCAGTAGAAATCAATGTGAATACCTATGCCTACAGAACAATGTTCAGGTACAGTTCATCTAGGAATCTCAGCCAGATGTTGAGAAATAATTCAACTGGAACATGCTCAGTCAACATATTTGTACTCTACCTGGTGTTTGCAGATAGTATTAGGCTCCATATACAGTAGGAGGAAGTGGTTTTTTGGAAATGCAGAGAAGTTTAACTTAGCATTAAGCAGGAAATTGCCAGGAATAGAAAAATGCAGAATCAATGTTTTAATATTAGGTAAATATCCGGTAGTTTGAGAATTCCATCTAATCTTCAATGTTGATGGAAAATAATGGCTAGTCATTACTTTTGGGAACCAATCTTGACAGGTTAGTCCGGTCCGGATATGCAGTTTCGGTCACTTTAAATGGGCTTAAACTTCAATTTGATGTATATTTTATGTTCATTTGCATTTATAAATGGGTAATAATTGATTTTATGGATATTTTAATGAATATTTGATGTTCATCCTGAACTTAAGCTCTTTGTTACCGGTATTGGTTGAGAGGGATAACACGATCAGTTAATTGTTTCCTTGAGCTTGTGATATGCATAACCAATGAAAGTTTACCACAAGTTTTTCTAAATATACTTTAGTTCTTTATTTACTTTTGATTATCTTTCTTTGTAACAATATACGATAAATATCAATAAAGTATGATCGATAACTTTCATGTTTATTTGGCGGTCAGTCCATAAGTCACGGTGAATCCATGGGGCCCTTGGTCTTAACAACTGGTTTAGTGAATGTGAGTTTTATTCTTTGGTAAACATTTGGTAGTTGGTAAATTTTAATTTCCAGTAAATAATCAGTAGTCGGTGGATTTTAATGTCCAGTATTTGATGCAATCATACTTTTAGAATAAACTGGAACTTCAACATTTTATTTTATATGACCAAATTAAATTGCTGGAAGGAAAGAGAAAAGATGGAAGGAAAGAAAATGATAATTGCCTCGCTGTTCCTATGGAAACTGCAATGCTCTTGAACACTCATTTATTTCATCTCCTTGGATGATATAGCTGAAATGTCATGTTCTCCAAGCTCTCCTGTATACTCTATTATTAAACCTAGAATGAAGATTGTGCTATTTTTATTTTTTCCCAAGTCTGGAAATGGCACACTTTAAAAGGATAATGTAATTCTGGCTATTTAAATACAAACAAAACACTTGCTACAAATCCCATATTCCTTTCTTCTCTGCTAACTGTGTTGGTATGTGACAAAGAATGTTTTACATTTCAGATAAGCCATCTGATTGCCCACATGACAAACTGCCACAGCTGCAGAGTACATTCAACTGTCAATTGAAGTGCAGGCTGTCATCATTCTTCAGCTTGATATACTTGCTTTTCTTTGTTAGTTATTACTTATTTTGCTTGTAATGAATAGCAGTTCCACTTTGATTTTTCTGAATTTGATCTAGCTGCAAGAGTTCATTGGCTTTTGGTATCTAGAAGATTGAAGAGGGCAAGTAATTTCTTCAACAACAATTTAATGTGACAGACAGAAGAAGTTTACTTGAGACTATATATTGGCTTTGATGTGTATTTCCAACAATGACCAGCAGCCCTCGTATTGTCTCTTGTGCAGCTTTTGTCATTGTCTTTATTGTTGATTGTTTACAACAATGTTAACTCTGTATACTTGGATTTTCTTTTTTTTTTATTAAATTTAACTGCTTTTAATTTTACTAGGAAAACTTTGCTGGAATTTGTTGTAATAAAAATTTGCTACATTATAAATAAATTGGTGAAAACAAAAGTTTGCATTTTGGTTCCATTGGTAAATGGATCAATAATCTTCCTTTTTTGATTGCTATTGGAGAACCTTTTGTTCTTGCACTATATCTATGTCAATCAATATACGCTTGACCAAACAAAGCAAATATCTTTCATTTGTGAACAAAGAAACTTCAATTCTAGTTTTCCACAATTAAATTACTGCTGTAAAATTCACATACCACAACAGTACATTAAGCATGGTTAACTTTGACTAATGGTCATATAAGCTTACAGCTAGATGACTGGTGCATAACGACTTTGGTTGGCTAATCTTAATGGCTCCTACCTGCTGTGAGATTTCTGGACCCCTAGTGTTCGACAATTTTGTGTAAATTAAATAATCATGGCAGATTTTCATTTATTGCAGAAAGTCAGCTACCGTCCAAGAATATTTGTTCCAAGCTGGTGGATTACATCCAGGGGCGGATCTACATAGAGATTAATATGGCTTAGGCCCTGGGCCCCCAAGTGTCAAGGGCCCACAAAAATTGAATTATTATCATAAATTTGTAATACTTTTTCATTACCAATGAGCACTTATCGTACAGTAAAAAATGGGGCTTGTTGGACTTCAATAAGCCCTAGGTTCCGACAAACCTAGATCCGCCCCTGATTACACCCAGTCCATGGGAATGATGTAACAACCATCTACATACTATAAGACCCCGCTTTAAGCGGCATGCTGCTATACCGCCTGTTTTCCCACAGATTGCCGATAAACCCCGCTTTATCGTTTTTCCGGCAGTTTTTACTTGATATTTCCAAAAGTTGGTAATTTCACTAATAGCGGCATGCTGCTTAAAGCGGGGTAATAAGGTAAACAAGAGTGGAGTGACCCAGGACACATCTGGCTTGCTTGCTGGGCAGATCTGCACTGGACCTTTCTTACCACTCTTGCACCATTCAGCTGTACCCTTTCCCGATTGGTCCTCAGTCTACTTCCGGGACCAGCAACTCACGTTAAGGGGTGGTGTTTTGTGGAAGTCTGGGTAATTTTGTTTAAAAAGGGCGCCAAAATGCTGAGCCGGACGTGCCTGTGGACCTGACAGTCTTAGGGATTGCTTAGTAAAATGGCACCGGTAAGTTTGATCATCAAGTCAGTTCATTGTTTATTGTGGAATTACATTTTGTGATTCCATGCAGCAGAAATGTTTTGCAGGGTTTAATGTATTTGCCATTGAGGGTATGAAAAATGTATATTTTGTAAACACATAGTTTTAAGTTTAACAACATATCAAGCAGCATTTATTATGTACATCACACCAAAATCAAATGTTTGCAATGCAAGCAGGATTTGTGCAGTGGATAAAAAGGCACTTCTGCAAGAAATTGCTGCGTGCACCCAACACGAATGATCAAGTTTTTATTCAGTTCGTGATTCCAATATTTTGGGAATGTAACTGTTTCAACTTGAAATTAATGGATTTTCCACACTATTTTGCTGACAGCATCTGAACACCGTCACGAATCATAATTTTCTGTTGGTATTCAGCTCCACATATTGAAATCTGTTGTGTTTGGAATATCTATGCACAGTCACGTTTACACTTTGAATTGATACAATAGAGAATAATGTAATTGGAAATTCAGATAAAAATGATTGCTTTATGGCTTTGGAAAATAGCTGGATATTAATCCTTTAACACAAAGTTTATGGCAGGTGCTTTTTCCGTCACCTGTGTACTATTGTCCTACAATGGCATCCTCATAGTCAAACGCATTTGTATGATGCAATTAAATCTATGAAACCTACATCTATAGACAGTGAGTGAACTTTTTCTATTGCTAATAATTTCTGTAATAAAAACCGATCAAGATTGTCGGATCAATCTTTAAATGCACTTGTGTTTTTGAAATTTTACTTTTTGTAAAAGGAAAATTAAAATAAAAAATATTTATCATTGCACAAATATTATTTTATTTTATTTTATTATTTAAATAGGGTACCGAAACATATTGGTTTACCGGTATTTTGAAAATTGGATATCGAAATACCGGTTTTGCAAAAAGTCTGGTATTTGGGAAACCGTAGTTCCCACTTCAGCTTTATGATAATCAACAAAAAGAGTAGACTTGGAACAAAAAAAAAAGTTTTGCCTAAACATCTGACAACTTGAAGTTCTTGTGAAAAGTTGTCCACACATTATGTAAGGTCTCTTGAATGTCTAATTTATCTTATATGCCCATACCAAAAATCCAGTCCATTTGTTGGATATTCCTTCACTTTAACCATTGTTACTTTCTTTGTACTTTTACTGACGCTTGGCTATTTGTCCTTTACTGCTTTCACTGCTGCATTTGACTTTTTTTTTAGTTTTCTTTTCTCATTCCTAATACACTGAGCTTCTCTTTTTGGTCTCCTCCTTTACATTAGACTCAATGTGTTTCCAGTTCACCCCATTAGTTTGGATGACCAACACTCATGGATAATTACAATATATATTCTTACAGTGGCCATAAACCCGACGTTTAGTACATTTACACAGATAATTACATCAGCCAATACATTTGTTAGCATAAACATTGAGTAGTGTTGAATACAATATTAAAAGACAGTTTTTTTTAGTGTTTGTGCCAATAGTTGATGCAGTTCTTATCCTGCCTAATATAATGCAAATGAATAGATAGAGATGTCAGAAATTTGCTGATGAGAGTAAATAGGAAGTTGGGTAGGGGCAACTCAATGCTGGTTTCAAAATTCATCTTGAAGGTCATCTTGTAGGTCATCCATCTGGCAACTTTTAAACTATTAAAGATTCAGCAAAATTTTCAATCACAAAGATGTAGGGCCCTATCAAATCAGTCTACAAATATTTATTTTGTTTAAATTAATTGATTAGTTCACCAAGAAATATTAAAGTTCCTGAAGGATGAAATCGTGGTACAGAAGAAAATCCATCTGCAAAGTCACTCAAAAAAAAACTGTGTAGATAAAACTCAACAGTGATTGTTTTTGTCCCTAGAGGAAAATGATAGTAAAGAACAAGAAAAATCCGATTGTGAGATGTCCTTCCAGCATCTTACACTTTCCTTGAGATCAATGTACACATTTCTAGAGTACGGTAGTTTTTAATTTTTTTTGTTTTGTGCATATTTTCTTGTTTGATTTGGCCTGAAAACCTTTTTTGACTCGACTCCAATGTTGCTTGTTTTATCACCAGGCGACGCTACCTCATAGAGAAACAAACACAACAGTTCAAAATCTATATTCTTTTTATTGGATTACTTCAAAGTTACAAAAATCAGAGAGGGGTTTTTCTTTCCAGTCATCATTGTGGTGTAAGTTTTCTATTGTGATTCACAGTCTTCGCTGTTGAACGATACCCAGTTTTGTGTTTGGCAAGCTGGAATCCGATGTAGGCCCAAATGAATACATCTGCCAGGAATTTTCTGTACCTACAAGAAAAAACAGCACTTCAATACATCAACTTTTGCAAGTTATTGCTGAAACAGACTGATTAAAACAAAAATTTACAATACTTGTAAATGCCACTTTACAAATCTTACAAATCCAAATTTGCATTAGCTTTTAAACGTCGCAAAAGCGTATTTGAAAAAGTGACTTACCACTTGGACTTCGACATGACAGTCGGCGCTTTTTACAGGAGCAGGTGTAAAGCGCTCCCAATTTCCACTTTCGATTACTTCTTTGAGTGCAGCGCTTATGTCTCTACTATTGGCCGCCTTTTCTGAGTTTATCCCACCAAGAAAACTGTTGTGGTTGGATTGCTGCTATAATTGCAATGCGATTAGTGCAGTGGGTAACATACAAATGTAATTTCTTTTCCTTACCTCAATAGTCTCCGCAGTTTCATCAACATCTGACGATTGCAGGACATTACATGCAGCACTAGCCAAAAGCAACCAAAGGAAAAGTGAAAGTACATTTGTTCTCTTCATTCTTCTAGTTCTAGTGATTGAAATGCTACTTCACTGTGCAAAGTGTGGCTGTGGTCTGGTGTTCTTGCATACGGGTATTTATAGGACTGCTAGCAGTTATTGTTGATTGCTTCTGGGAAATAAGTCTACGAGGTCACACTGGTAGGCTTCTTTAGTTCATTTGATGAGATTTTGTTTCATTAAAAACAAATGATTGAAAAATTTGGAGAAATAAAAAAATTTTTTCCCTCCAGGTTAAACAGAATTTATTTTTACTTTGGAATTGTTGGAACTATTTATTGTGAACAAATTAAATGTATTTTATATTCAACAGGTTGGATAAGACAGGAGAAATTTATTTTTTAAAAAAGCTGTGAGAAGCCTGTGGAAGTCGATGGTTGAGAAACAAAACAGGAAATTAATTCTTGTCTAGACAAATTAATCACACATTGTGGTATTAATGATTTTTCTTCTGTTGCATGTGTGCAAAAAATATTCAGAGTTTTAACCCTTGTACTCATTGGTTGTTTATTTAACTGTTTATTCCTTATTGAAAATTTCTGCCTCTTAAAACTCTAGCAAAACAATTTTCTGGGCTTTGCTACATTAGACAAGAGCGCTTCTACTAACAGCTTCATCTAACAGCGCCCTCTATAAATGTAGTAGCGAACTAAACAAAATTCACTTATGGATCCGAAAATTGTCCCTAATAATGCTTCTGCCAAAATGGTATATTTTTTTTCCTTATGCCTCCAAAGGTTAAGAGTTGGCACGACAAAGAGGAGCGATTTGAATTAATAAGCTTAAAAGCTTAAAAGTTCTTAATTGCGGCACTACGGTAAGCACAGATGTTGTCCAATTTTCAAATGTTCAAATTGCAGTTTCATCATATTCAGGAGTGGATTTATAGGTTCTCGGAGTTCTCGCAGAAGGTGTTTTTTTGGGGGCCTCAGAGACCGCTTTGATTACATTTGGTTAATTTTGGAGAAGGAAAAGTGCATTTTTCCATCTGGAAAGTGCAATTTTTCTTTAAAAGCCAAGAACATTAAACTAGTGGCATGCTGTAGCTAGAGTATTTTGGACCCGGGCGGAGCTTTTGCTTGCCACCTCAGGAAACATAAGTTTCAGTACAAATTGAAAGATTTTCAAAATATTTTGGTCGGATTTTAAAATATCTGAAACTTGTGCACAGTTTCGACAAATTTTGACCAATTATCGAAAAATTTTGATAAATCTCGATTCATTTTCAACCAATTTCTACCCATTTACAATAAACCCATGACAAATGTTGATGAAAAATTGATTTTATAAAAAATCCACTTACAGAATTGTCTGTAGTTAAATACTAGGGTCAAATTAACACAGACAAATACGCGGTGGGACGTCGGATAATATGGATAATACGTACGTCGCGCTTATTCATGCTAACAATTTTCATGTCGCACTTCGGATGGAATACCGAAATGTAATAAAACAGCAATTCTTTCAAAAACAGAATGCTCCTCGTCTCCCTGCGCCGACGGAAGCACCCGCGTCGACGGCATCGGCGAATTCCGATGCCTTTGCGCCCCCGATCGATCCGGCCAACTCTGCGACAAACGTAAACCACAAAACAACAAACAATTTATAAATCCAAATTTCCTCACAAATTTCTTATTTTTCTACTGAGTGCCGACGACTTGGAGGCCCGAAACCGTCTCCCGTGCGTCCAAAAAGGCAAAATCCACCTCCGCAACGACACTTGGCTCGACGAATGCAACACGTGCAGTTGCAACAACCTAACCTAACCTAACCTCAAAACTAAGGGGCCCCAATGCACCGCATGGGCCTGCGGTATGGTATCTACGTCCCTGGTGATCATGTGGTTATGCAGAAGCCATTGGACCAAAAACAATGATGCCGGGACCCACGAGCGCAGACTGACCGATCCCGACAAACCACAAGAGATCCCACGACGTCGCAGCAGCCAGGGAGAGTGCCGCAGCGAAGTCGCATTAATAGGTGTTTACATTGCAGTTTGCAATGAACAAAACGCTCAAAATCTACCTCAAACAAGTGGAATTTATTTTTCTAGATAGATAAGTATATCTTTTCCAGAAAAGTGATGAGTTTTCATGCGGAAAAGTGATGTACGTACATCAATATTTCGTATTTGCATTAAAAATGGCACCAAAATAGAATCAACTACAAACAAAAATGATGTATTCCAGGATTTTATCATATATTTTAATAAATCTTGCTTTTGAGAGAAGTTACATGAGGTAAATTTGATCTGCTTAATGGTTGAAATAGATCGACAGCCATTTTGTTGTTCCTGATAACCAAACGGCATTGTGGGCAATATTTCACTTTGTCACAAACGACGTCATCTTTACCAAAAAACTAAACCCATGTAAACACACACGGTTTTCCAGATAAATAAAATTCTAATTTTCCCTTATCATCAAAACTTGGCACTTGTAAAAGGAAGTGACATCACAGCATTACCGATAAATTTTGGCTGATTTTGCGATATCTCGCGAAGCCGCACGAGAATCCGTAAAATCCGAAAGAATCCTGTACAAAGGCCACCTCTATTTGCACTATTCTCCTTATCAAAACCAACACCAGATCCCACTAGTCGATACGACATCCAACCACGAGACTTTTTATCACTACACACTCAAACCCAACCGAGCGCGACAACCCAAAAATGGCAACCGCCTTCGCAACCTACGGGCGCACTTTCTGCCTGATTTCTGGCGCGAGCCGCGGATTCGGTCGCGGGCTAGCCATAAAACTGGCGGACAAACTGGAGCCCGAATCAGTGCTCTTCTTGGTCGCTAGAAGCGGTCAGGATCTAGCCATCGTGAAGCGAATAATCGATGAAAAGAAACGTAACATCAAGGTAGTTATTGCCTCGCTGGATCTGAAAAATGCCAACCACGAAGCGTTTAAAATCGCCATTAAATCGGCACTGCAAGAATGCCACGTGACCGCGGAGCAGTTCGGCGCGGCACTGGTGGTGCACAATGCGGGCGCACTCGGGAATATCTCCAGTACAACACTGGATGTGATCGATGTGAACGAGCTGCGCAGTTACTACGAGTTGAATTTGTTTTCGACTATTCTTTTGAATTCGGCGTTTTTCAAGATTTTTCCGCCTGCTTTGGTGGGGAAGCAGGTGGTTATTAATCTGTCGTCAGGAGCGGCTGTGACACCGTTTAAGACGTGGAGTTATTACTCTGCAGGTAAATATTTGGGGGAGGTTTTGAGCGATGGTTTCGTGGATTTGTTGCGGTGTGGAGAAGTGGTGGCAGCTAGTGAGGGAATGGCGCAGCTGTAGTCGGAGTGGGGAAATTGAATGTTTGGTTGTGGAGTAGAGTAGTAATTTAGCAGTACAAAGCTGGTTTTACGGAAAACAAACTAACTGGGTAACTTTAGCAGTAAAAATCGAATTTTTTAAAAAGTACTAGGTGGGGAAAATGCTTAAAATCGACAAAAAAAATGGATGAAATTGCTAAAAATGCATAAAATCAACTAAATTCACTAAAAAAAAGGATAAAATTGACCAAAAATGGATAAAATTGACTAAAAAATGGATAAAATTGACTAAAAAGTGGATGAAATTGACTAAAAAATGGATAAAATTGACTAAAAAATGGATAAAATTGACTAAAAAAATGGATAAAATCGTTAAATCGATTAAAAAAGGATAAAATTGACAAAATCGACTTCAAAAAGCGATAAAATCGATTAAAAAAGGATAAAATTGACAAAATCGACTTCAAAAAGCGATAAAATCGATTAAAAAATGGATAAAATCGCTAAATCGATTAAAAAAGAATAAAACCGACAGCATAAAATCGAATAAAAAAGCATAAAATCGACTAAAAAATGGATAAAATCGCTAAATCGATTAAAAAAGGATAAAATCGACTAAAAAAGAAGATAAAATCGGCAAAATCGACTAAAAAACGCGATAAAATCGGCTAAATCGACTAAACAATGCGATAAAATCGACTAAACAAGTCGATAAACGTCCAAAAAACCCAAAAACTACATACCGTAATAGACGTGCCCAAAATCACCAAAAACTTTGACCATGCCTATTGTAATTGAAATTAAAAATTCGGTTCGTTTGACTGAATGTATTGGGTCATTAGTTGCCTGCAAAGTGGAAACTCTGGCAGCCTTGATGTTGGCAAGATTTCTCTGGAGGCTTTGCTGTGAAACTTGATCCAATTTCTATCTACCAAAAAACTATTACTGCACTTTTTTTTTCTTGTTTATTTTTTCTTTTAGGAAAAGCGGCCAGAGATATGTTCTTTAGAGTAATGGGCGCAGAGTTTCCTCAAATTCGTGTACTAAATTACAGCCCTGGTCCCATGAAGACTGACATGATGGCCAAAGCCCGCGGAGAGACATTAGATGCAGACTTACGCCAACGATTAGAAAGTAAAACATGAAAAATTAAATTAAATTTATTTATTTATTTACTTTATTTTGTTTATAGATTTTGTAGTAGATGATAAACTCATAGAAGTGGATTATTCAGTTGACAGGCTTTTTTTGATCTTGGAAGCTGATCAATTCAAGAATGGGGATCGGATTTCTGTGTTTGACCCTTTGCCTTGACTGCAGCTACAGCCCACACCCATCTGCAATAAATGGAATCATAGTGCCAGTATGCACACAATTCGACTAGGAATACAGTCAAAGATGCACACAAAGAGAGATATAATTATTTTTTGACCAAAATTTATTTTTAGATGAGGTTTCTGGGGTTTGGTGTTTAAATGGCAATGAAAGACAGAAAATGTAGGAATAAAGATAAATATTAGCGATGACTTATACCCGTTGACGTATGATCACTTTAGCGACTCTCGTTTTAGCGACTTTTTCGGCGCGTGATACGTTTTAGCGGCGTGTCATTTTAGACACGCAATCAAAAAATAGATTTAGAAATAATAAACCAACAATTTTAAGCCATTTAAAAAAAAAATAATGAGAAACAATGGACGCCTCCAATATGATGAGCTGGCAGCGCGATCTCACGGCAAAAGATTGCAACTTTGCAGTTTGACAGCTAGGCATTTTAATGCATCCAAAATTCACCAACTATGATTAATTAATTTATTTCTAAATATATACCATTTGAAATAATTTTACAACTGTACACACACACACACACCAGAATGGACTTTTGGAATGCACCCACCATTTCTGCACCAGGAGGCTCCTACAGGTGCTATGATGTCACAGTGACTTTGAGTTGGACATTAGGTCAAACGTATTAGAAAATCTCATTATTGCACGTGTTTCCAATTAAGTTGAGTGCAACAGATTTTCTCTCCTTCCTAATTCTAAGTTCTAGATTCTGCAAGTTTGATTACAAAATCATTATAAACCCATCAAATGATGATTATAAAAAAACCATTAACCACTAACCACTAACCATCCGCGCATTTCAGCTGACAGTACTGTACTGTACTCTGGGAAGAAGTTCAACTTTTTATCATCATGAAGACATACAAGTTTGCATTTGCAGTTTTTGCTGCATTATTCCTGTTGTCAATCGTGCATTCATCTAGAGCAGGTATTCAAGTCAATTTCTAGCTTTTTAGCAAATAATTTGGAAATTGGGAGAGTTTTGTTTGCCTGGAATTTTCCAAAATTGTAACCAAGAAATTATCAGATTTTAATTACACCAAACAGATGATTCTGACAAGCCAGTGTAATATTTAATTTGTTAAACAGATGCTACTGTTTCAGAGTCTCGCCGAAATACTTCTGTAACGTTCGAACGTGAAATGTCTGTTGAAGGTTCAGATCCCATGGAAGAGAGATTTATTGACGCTATAATATCACTAGGAAAACTCCTAGCGGAACATGTACCAAAAATCGTAACAAAACATATACCAAAGCTTATTGAAAAACTTAAATCACTTGGATAGTATTTATTGTGGTTTAATAAATGCGAGTTAATATAGCTTGTTAATTGTGACATTATCGATTTAGCATCATTACTAGTTAAGAGCGACAAAAACCCTTAACCCAGCAATACCGCTTAATCCAAAGCAATACTTTCCGAATTGACTGGCTAAACAAGTATGTAGTCTTTTCCCTTGCCACTCCATTAGGGTCCTTTTCTTAAGGTATTTCCTCTAGAGTGCAGGTGTACGTCTTCGGGCAAAGTCACGTAACCTCATTGGCCAAGCCGATCATCTGATTTAGTCGATAAAAGTGGGACTTTCCCGTCTTTTTGACAGAACTGAACCGATAACTGAACAAACCACAACCAACTGCCTGCTAAGAGATCCTCACGCACGTCAAACCTTACCGCAAGGAATGACCGTAGAGGACATACTTTAAGACGGGGAACAGTGGGATTCTCGAGGCCAAACCCGCAATAGTACAATCGAACTGGATAGTTGGGACTCCAGATAGGTCAAACGGTTATACTACCTACGAAGGTCACGATAGAAGTCTCCATCCGGAGCATTTTATCGTGTCTACCGAGTTGGACCCAGACGACGAGAAGCGAACAGCCAGCCGCCATTACGCATGCGGACGAAAGGCGAATCGAACGCGTGACCGAAGACGCCATCTTGTTCCTCTCCCAGAAAAGAACTAACTATTGATACCACTGTAAAAAGGGTGTTAATAAAAGACGTCATAATTATATCTCATTGTATTTCCGCGTTGTTATTTGGTAACCATGCGAGAAAGTACCCGTAACATTGCACACTTATAGTTAATGCTGAATATTAGGTTCAAATTATGTTGCAACATCACTGAGATGTCATTAGGTAAGTTGACATTCTTTTGCACTTGTGATTTGTACACTTTTCTAATAGGCAAAATGTGTTTTTGTTGCAGGCGTAGACAGATCCAAGGGGGAGCTATGGCCAATTCCTGGAGAAATGGAAAAAATACATTTTTGTAGGACCAAAAATTCAATTCATTCATTCATTTTAATCAAAAAAATGTACTCCTATTTTAACATTTTAGGGTAGTAGATATTAAGGATATAACCACATTACCACTGTTTATATTTTTATCTTGTTGGACTGTGCATGACAGTGTCCAATTCTATGCTGGAATTAGATAATCATCAACTTCCTTGTTGGAAACCTTTTTCTGCTCACTATTTTATCTATCTTGCAGAGTCAAGTGGATTTTTATTAGCAATTTGAAAGTGCATTTTCCAAGGGGCATTAAATTATTAGAAAATCGGTTATTTCCAGTGAACTTCTGCAGCAGTTGACACATTTGCAACACTTGGTCTGCAATTTTGCCACCAGAGTGAGCAAAACCATAACAACCTTGTTTTGATTTAATTTCTTTTTTAACCCATTTAAAAAATGACAGTTAATTGCAGATTTAACTCCAATCTACATCAAGTGATTGACCCATTAAAATATTAAATGGACCAGGGGCATCCAAAAGATTTCACTTTGATATTGCAAATCAAATCAATTTGAAATTTCTTTATCATACAAATAAGAGGTATAATAATCAACTTCCTTTAATGCGGCTTGAATTACAATGAATAGAGATTTCCCGCCTTTTTTTTTTTACAGTAAATTACACAATGACCTTGTTCCAGTCCAATAAAGAACAGACCAGGAAAAAGAAAAAAGAGACGAAAGTGGAACCAATTGAAATTGACACCTAGTTCTGACATTTTACAATTGTTTACTGCAACTGTGACCGTAAATATAATTTTTTCTTTAAAACAATTTATTGAATTCCCCATAATGCAATAATGACAAAGACATTTCTTTGTTATGACAGTGACAGCTGACAGGTCACTCATTTGATTATGCAGACAGGGGATTAAGGATTCCCTGCATTGCCTTACCAGCAGGTGTTGAACAGGTGATAAAAATACTTCTTAAAGAATGTTAAGTTATCTAGGACACTTAAAAAAAACAGCAAATCTCATTAATTTATTCACAAAAATTCAATTTTTTGAATAAAAACAACAAAAACCTTCAGATAAAATAAAATAATTTCGGTTTTATTTGTAATTAACTTATTTTTAAATTAAATTCACTAATTTTCATCAATTTGTAACTTTATTTCCAGATAAAACACCAACACAAACAACGAAGAAATGATGGCCATTTTGTAACACTAACAAATATGTGATTGTTTAATGATTCCCATATATCCCTCTGTTGCTACACAGTAGAACCGGGCCGGTCGACTCCAGCGCGGGTAGGGCCAGTGCGGACAAATGAGAGTAGAGAAGATCAATGCAAGACAGGAGAAGCCTTGAATCCGGCAAGCAGCGACTGCGCTGTCATGTCTGTTCCACGTGCTTAACCAACGAGATTTTTTCACACACTTTCCGAGCAGAAAAACCGCGCTAGCAACTCTCTCCACCCATGAAACTACACTCGGAATAAGAAAAAAGCCACTCAACAAGGCTCGCTCGACTCACTTCCGCCGAACCAGTCACCGCTACCAGACCCCAGTCTCAGTCTCGTTATGGCGGCAGCGATGACAAATCAGCGATGGCTCCTTCTTCTCTCCATACAATTCACGTTTTTCTACCAACTCAGCGGTAAGTTTTCATTCTGCCTTGTCTTAGCAAGGCGCCAATACATTGTCCGATGTACGGAAGCGGTGGAACAGCTGTGAACAGCTGTGAATTGAGTCTATTGTATAATTGTCACATCCTGCAGCTAGTTTCACCCCTGTTCGAAGGGTGGGGTAAGGAAACAGGGTTATACACATGTGTTTTCATATTCTGCACCCACTTATGGGAAATATGCAGCAATTTGTTAGGAATATAAATAGCCCCATCTATCTGCTTTAAGCAGAAAATGTGTTTTTTTTTTTTTTAAAGGTGAGCTAATTTTTTTGTTTTTTGGTATTGGAAATGAATGTTAAATGAGATTTGATTGGATAATTAGGTAAGTGGTACAGTTTGTTTGTGTTAAAGATGTTGGTTGTGAGTTGTGTTTGTTTTTGGTGGAGGAATTGAGAAATGTTTGGATTTTTTTTTGTTTTTTTTGTTTTTTGTGGGGTTTGTTTTGTGTGGGAATTGGGGATTTGGACATTGTTGAGACAAAAGATGATGTGAGATAATGGAAAACCTGATTCCCAGAGGATAATAATGGAAATGAAAGTGGTGTAATGAGATATGCTTGTCATATTTGTCTGCATCTATTGCTAATCTCATCCTGGAAAGGGACTGGAAATGGACAATTTGTCTTGTTTTGGTATAATTCAGTGTGATTACCATCTGGTGTCATTCGAGTTCAAATGTTGAAGATGACCATGTGATATATACCTCACCACATAGCGTATTTCCACGATTAAGAGTAGTATGCACCCTTGAATTGTAGTCGTGGAATGCCAATTCAACGCAGTATTCAGTCTAAATGTCAAATTTAACATGTAAAATCTTACCTTTGTGATGTTTTTGTAACGCAATCTACAAATTTGTAGGTTAAGTAATATAATTTTGTATATCCTTTCGCACGCCTGATGTAAATTGTGGGGCGAGTTTAGGTTTTGTCAATACAATGCGGGTGATCTATTAGAGCATTTACGGGTAGCTATTGAATAGGAGCTGTGGCTATTATAATTATGAGTCGTCCTTGAATTGTAGTCACGATAAGGAGCGTTGATTTGAAATGAAAGCTGCGGTTCTTAATCGTGGAAATACAATACTTGTCAAAATGGGGGAATAATCACTTTAGCGATGCATGGTTTAGCGACATATCGTTTTTGCGACGTAACGTAAAAACAGCCAAACGACGGTTTGAAATGCAGTTTTTCAGGCTCAAAATGCAGTTTTTCAATCCGAAAATTCAATTTTCCAGTCTGAAATGCTGTTTTCCGAGTTTTTCAGTCTTAAAATTCAGTTTTTCAGTCTAAAAATTCAGTTTTTCAGTCTAAAAATTCAGTTTTTCAGTCTAAAAATTCAGTTTTTCAGTCTAAAAATTCAGTTTTTCAGTTTAAAAATTTCGTTTTTCAGTCTAAAAAATTCAGTTTTTCAGTCTAAAAATTCAGTTTTTCAGTCTAAAAATTCAGTTTATCAGTCTAAAAATTCAGTTTTTCAGTCTAAAAATTCAGTTTTTCAGTCTAAAAATCCAGTTTTTTAGTCTAAAAGATTTATCTAAAACCGCCATCTCATTTCCGCTGTAGCAAATTCTAGTTAAAGCCGCAATCCAATAAATCCACATAGTTTATTAACTTCCCCAGCTAGTGCACATCCCATATAGATGAATGAATTTTTTCAAAAATATATTTTTTTTTGGACTGTTGCTAATACGACAATTGCTAAAATGTACCGAAGTCGCTAAAGCGAGCGTCGCTAAAGTGAACCACCGCCGTCAAAATATGTATGTATACGTTTATGCTGCCGATGAATTGGAAAACACATAGATAAAATATGCAGGGTGGTGCAACAGCACAGGCCGACAAGACTTATGGGGAACATTATTGTGCCCAAATTTCATTGACCAATATTCAAAACAACGAACAACAAGCTGCCGATAGACCTGAAAACACGGGTTGTGGGAATGTTGGCGGTGTAATTTCTGTATATTGGAATTGCATGAAGAATGCATTTCATATAAATCTAGCAGCAGCTGGATACTTCTTTGAATTCTTTTAGGTTGACCTCCCAGAGATACGACAGAAAAACGTCATATCCTGTACGGAGAAGTCATTTCAGACGAATAAGTCAATTTGTCTTTCCAAGATTGAATGCACCTAGTGATTCATCTGTAGATCATTTATTCACTTAGATTTAACCTGCACAGTAGTAGTAATAGACACTTGGTGATTTTGTCCTTGACATTCTAAAATATTGATGAAAAAACAAGACTTGACTATGCAATTCAGGAGTTTGCTACATAATAAGGTCATGGATTTTTGCTCAAACACAAAAAGCAAATTGCTATGAAATTGCTGGAGTAAAATGTGAGGTTCAGTTGTTTATGATGGGTCATGGAAAGTAGAAAAATCGTGATTCCTTTGTTCCCTTTATCAACTTCTTTTTTCTCCATTGCTTGGTGCTATAAATAAGAAATTGATTAATCAGATGAAACAATTCTTTGTCAGTATTTATCAAGGAAGGCTAGGCTGAGATTCCTGAACATAAAGTGGCAGGGTGAACAGCTGCATCAGCTGTTGGCTTTCATTTCCATTCTAGCCACTCACCAGAGCAGATGTTTCTGCTGACAGACAGGTGCTCATATTTTTTTTAATGAACCTCAACCTGGTGTTGTTTACAGGGTGGGGCCTGGATTTGTTTATCCAAGTATTTTGGGTTTTTTGTTTTGGTGTAAAATTGCCTTTCTGGGTCCTAATTGGGCCCCTAAAGACCCTTAAATAAGGGGACAGGCATAAATAATGAGCACAAATCAATTTGCAGTTCATATATGACCAAATGCTAAGAATTACAACAACACCCCCAATTTAGACATTGAATTCAATCGGTTTGGTCAGTTTAAACATTTATTTTAGTCTTTGTGGTCAATTTAAACATATATTTTAGTGTTCTTGGTCAATTTAAACATTTATTTTAGTGTTCTTGATCAATTTAAACATTTATTTTAGTCATAAAGGATACCTCATTCGATGAGCACCCGCGCTCAATGAGAAGCATTTTCGGTAATTGAAATCTAAAACACGCTTTATATAGTATCTTTAAGTTGTTTAAATGGCTGTATAAAATATGCATTTAGACTGGTTTTAAAGACGATAAACAAGACAAGGTCTTTTTGGATGCAGTTAGTTTAGTTACCTAAACAACGCTAAGTCTCTAGTGTACTATTCACCAAGGATTACTTGAAATGTCTATTTTTGGGTACCTTCCATCATCATTTAAAAAAAAATAAGCTGGAAGAGTTTCTAGATTATTTAAAGGCATTGGTTCAGTCATTCATTAAATTATTTCATATCTGACATCATATGTTACCGAGAAAAACTGCAAAGCTGAGCATCCACAAGCAGCAGCTTGGTAGTTGCCTAGGGTTTGCAAATGGCACAAATGGCCAAAATTGAGAGAATTTCAGCTGGAAATGGCCAAGAAAAAACAGTTCTAGTTCCCATTATCTAGAACTATTTTTGTTATCAAATGAAATCAATTCTTCATCTTCTGCAAAGTGAAATTAGAGTTCTACCTTAAAAGGAGATAATTTTCTTTCCTATTGAAAAGAGCTGAGATAATCTACTACTTTTTTTTGTTTTACTTTCTCTCTGTTTTTATCTTGAGATGTATTTGGTTCTTACAATGTGATTCATTACTGAATGAAGCTTTGCACACTTTTTCCCATTATTTTTTGTATAGTTGTACATATGAGGCTCTAAGATGGGGGGGAAAAACCTATCAATTTCTTTGAAATGACATGTGGTGGTTTTCTCAAGAGAGTAAGACTACTTTGCTTATCTTGATGCATGTTTGCCTAGCAGATGTTTGAGCAGTATAAAAATTTCTTCTTTCTGCAGGTCACTCAGTTTGCAAGTTCACACATTCATATTCAGTAGAGAGGTTTTTAGTGTTCATCACCTTGTTGACAACTATTTTAGTCTGTGGCAAATACTTGCAAGATTTTTTCACAATTCAACTTGTTTGTTGCCCTATTCTTTTGCAATCAAATTATTGCACTTGAATGCATTCATGCAACATCTATTAATCAAATCAATCAATTTAATTGATTGCATTACAAGAAAAGGGAGAAATATTGATCCAGGAAGGGTTTTGCAAGTCTTTCACTAGAAGAAAAAAAAAAGGATTGCTACAGCTGTAATTCTTCATCCGAACAGTGAAAAAATGTGAAGAATTTACCTTTTTTTTGTATTAAATCTGCATGGAATCAACAAGGAAAGAAAAGAGAATTTTTAGTTTTGTGGTGTTTGAGATTTCTAATGCATTAGTAGCTTCAATAATATTTAGCTATAATACATGAGGTTTTAGCTCTAATTACGGTTTAGCGCTAATGGATTATTTTAACACTAATGAAATTACAGGTAAAATGGGGAGCTTTGTTTACTCAATGAGCTGGAGCGCCTCAAAAGCTTTGGAAAGATTGAGATCGAAGAACAGTGTTCTTCGAAACGGATTTGCTTCGAAGTGGAATAACCCATATGGTTCAAAAATTTATTTT
>JAQIXU010001201.1:0-19566 GCA_034701245.1 Strigamia transsilvanica | reverse complement strand
GCGAACGGTCTAGCTTAACAACTTAAGCTAGGCTAGCTTATGTTGAGCTAGGCTAGCTCAAAGGCTAGCTAGCCTGTCTAGTGCGAACGGGGTATTACAGTCGTTTTAAAACTTATAATTTTCCACCACTCAAGAGTGAAGCCATGACTCCGTAGCCTTCCCCTATTAAGTTCTGCAAATCACATTGATACAACAAAAATACCGTAATTCCGCAATTAAGAGTTGCAGCTCTTATTTAAAGTTGCCGTTCTTGGCCACTGCCGCTATTCGAAGGCAACTCTTAATCATAGTAGTGACCAATTTCATTTTGTTCCGTTCGTTCTTCGTTCATTTTGAGTCTCAAAACGAACGAAACGAACGGAAAACGGCCACTACAGTACTTCGTTCTATCTGCATTACACTTCATTTTTGTTTATTTTAGTCGCCCTCTTATTTCAAATCACGTCTTGGCTGCGGTAACTATTCAAGGGGGCTATTTTTCGAGAGCGGCTCTTAATCGTAAAAATACGATAAATATTTTTTAAATGTTTAAAGGTTTACATTAATTTAACAGAACGATATTTTTTACATTTATGCGCTAAGAAACCACCTAAGTGAGATGCAGGCTCTGACGGCCCCCACATTTAATTCAATCAAACGACTAGCAATGATCGTTTACGAGAGCATAGTTACCTTATTATATTTAATAAAATTTGAAATTCGGTTTAACTGAATTTCAGGTCAAAAGTTCCAGCACAACACTAATTACGTCATTCAAAACCGAACGCGATTTAACCAAACTTTGCATCACATGATTAAATCTATAATTCAAACCCATTAAAATATGGTAAAAACAATGATGAGATCAAATTAAGGAATCAAGTCTGCAGTTGTTTTACTTCTACGTTTTCAATCTTAATTACAGTTTCCTGTGCAAAATTAGTAGAAATTAAAATAAAATTCCTATGTCAATCAAATCATGCGCAGAGCTCAATCCACCTAGAATTTGATGGCTTATGACCAACTAGATGATAAATTATGCTCAACGGTTAAAATGTGTATTCTTTAGGACCCTCGTTTCCGCATTTGGCTCAGTTACAATTGTTATTAACTTTCAAATTCCTCAGTCTTTCGCACTTCTCTCGCTCACCAAGTGTCATTAAGAGTTAAATACTCACTTTAAATTGGTGGCAACTGCTCGATGACCTATCCAGATAAAGCTGATTAATTCTATTATACGTGCGGAGAACAAGTGAGTGCGTTAAGCTTATCTGTCACTTTTGATCTCAAGCAGAAAATTAAACGAAAATTAAAGAGACAGCAGCCAAGTGTGCAATTGGTGCTTAATAGAGATATCTTGCTTATCTCTTCTAAGATATTACTATCAAGATTAATTAGCAATAGCAATTTGTCATTGGATTCACTCATCCAAACAGTCATAACAAAAGAATGGACTTCGACGTATTTTCGTTGGGCGAACAAACACATCCCTACAAAAATGGATGCGCGCAGAGCCCCATGGACTATAAACTCGCCAGTGGCCCTGCACTCTTATGGATCTCTTGGAACATGACAAATATAAAAATGTAAGTGTTGTTAGGAAGCAATCAGCAGTCACTTAGCATTACAGTATATTACAGTGAATGACAACTACTGGTAGCAACCATTTGAAGATGTTCCATTGCTCCATGCTTGTTGGAATTCCACTGGTACTATCCACTCCATATTGTTTTTCTAAAATATTATCTTCTAGGACTTTCCAGGAAGTTTTGCAGTGTGTTTTGATAAAGTTGTGACGTACTCAGCACGTTGCTGCTTGCAAGCACTTTTGACCCTAAACATTGAAGTCTCGGGAAAACCCTTCAACATCTGCTGTCTTTCTAACTGCAGATTTACATTTCTATATTTGTCAGTTTGATATATTCACAGGTCAAGGTGCTGAGTCGTCTCGGCTTTTCAAAACAATGTATCACTCAGTCTAACCTACGTCTGACGCACCTTTCCTTTTTATCTCTTGGCCCGTCCATTAGTCATGTTTTGCTGCTGTGACATTTTTAGATTACAATATCGAAAAGTGCCGTATAGAAATCGTTACAAAGATCCCGAAGTAAAATACTGCAGAAAAATTTTCGTAATTTTCAAAACTAAAAACGCATCTAAAACGCGAATCAATATGTTTCATGCGTCGTTTTTTAATGTTAGTGTCAGATGTATGTCAGATAAATTATGTATTTGCAATTTGTAAGTATCAGTTACGAGGCCAATGCTTCATTACTACTTCTATCAAAATGAAGGACAACATAACTGCTCATCTAAACAATTGCTGCTGTAGAAACTATTATTTAAATGTAAATAAAATAGAATGAAATAAAATAAAAAATAAAAAAACCTGAAACCCTTCCTGCATATAAATGCACACTGATTGCAATGTACTTCAGCGAACCTTGCTCACGGATACGTGAGAAAATGCAGCATAAGAATCAATCCAGAAACAATAGCTCAATAGTAAAATCAAGGTGAGCAACAGAGACGAAATGTAATAAAATGCTCCCCGACTGCATTTACATGAAGTAACAGCAAATGCTTATGTAGGGATTATTAAAACAAGGTAGCAATATGTAGTTCTAAACATTAAACCTAGAGTTGGATTATCATTACACCATATTGCTTCTCGTACAACTGTGTAACCATCATGCTGCAGACAGGCCTATCACAGCACAATGAAAATGATGCCTTTAGTAGCAACAAATACCGCAAACTGTATCAGAATATTAGTACAAACCGCTCATTAAACCTAAACCTTTGCTATGATGCCCTTTTCTATCGCTTACGATTTATTGCAGAGAAAAATATTTCTAGCAAGCAATTTATATTTTTCCATTTTATTTCTCTACGAAGTAAACACCTACTGCAGTTCTTTACTGTAAATTGGTCCCCCAGCGAACCAAGGAGGGAGAAAACACTTTGTCGAATCCAATAGTCCGCTTTTTTTAATGGAATGAGTTTGTTTTGTTTTAGAGGTAAAACACTTTATTTCACCTTATCCCAAGCCATTAAAAAAAAAATTCTTTAATTTATAATTCCATCAAACGCTTGTGCAATAACACGCAAGGAAACTAGAGAGATGTAAATACCAAGTGCCTGGACAAGTCATCGATCGCGGTCCACCGATGGAACGCGAACAAGATTTGTGGGTACCGCCAACGCATGATGGAATCGCAATTTAACATTATGTGTAAGTTGATGCGAATTCTGCACCAAATATTAGTAATTGGACTTGATGTTGCATTCAGAATCAGATTAACTTGCAAGAAAAGCCCACAGAGCATTAAGTAAATAATAAATAAGTGGTGGACCGCAGAGTTGTGAAAAAATTAAAAGTAGCACTTGCCTTGCAAAAGCTTTCTCAGACTGACTTTAATGACTGAGTAACTAAGTGCCTTTTAGCAATCCGAAATAACACATTGGACGTCCTTTTATTTCCCTCGAACCATCCGACTTGCAAAAACGTAACAAAACCTCGTTTCACGACCTCAATAAAAATTATTTCTATTTTTCCACGCGGCCAATCAAAAACACCTTCATTTGTTTATTTCAATTAACTCGCCCAGTATTTTTTTTTTTAATTTGATTTCATTACTCGCATTATGTGATGCGCGTAATTCAGCACCTTGCAACATGGCTCGTGATTCATTGTGTTATCATTGTTATAAAATTCATTTCCGTTACAAATACTAACTAACGAGTCGTTTCTCCATTGAATAAAATGCGTCCACTTTATCAGTTTCATTCAGTCCGTGAACAAACAAACTTTTTTTCTTATTAGAACTATTTTTTTTTTTCCGTAATGAAAATCTCAACGGATCTTGTGTTTGTTTAACTTTTTTTTTCTTCTTACTCGCTTCATTTTCTTCAAGCTTTAAAACTGAATCCCAAAAAAGTCCTCTTGCAGGGCACCGTCCACAAAATGGAATGGATTTCGCGAGTTAATGTTGCGCGGAAAGAAGCAATTCACTTGCACTTGCTTCCGCACATTTGAAGCCAATCGCACAAGAGTGCACCAGGCGGATTGTCCTGACCAAAAAACACAAAAAAAAGATACTCTCAATTTGATACAACTTCCTTTTTTAAACCAGTTGTTTTTCCCCCTTAACGATTTGTTTAAAACGGACAAGTTTCCACACAAAAAAATTGTTTAGGAAAAAGAAGCGGAAAAAAGTAACAAGAGCCTATCTTCCGTTCGCAAGGAAAGTCACCGCTTGAATAATAATATAAAACTAAATTGAATTCACACCTAGTCAAGACCATAAAACCAAATCAATCTGCTAAAATCTTCTTCTTGCCTCACGGAGCGAAACTCCTTCATGCAAGTCAAAGTGGTGCTAAAATTTCCCGTCGTTAACAACTGATGACCGAGGTATAAGTGAACAAGTGAATCAAGTGATAGCAACGTAAAAGGAGACACAAAAAAACCAAAAAAAAAAACAACTGCATTACCATCAACAACTTGAGCCTTGTCAGCATTCCGTTTCCAAATTATTCAATTTACATTCCATTCTGAATAACACCATTTTACAACACGATCCATTATATAAACAACAATTTGAGAAATGTGTGACAGCCCATAACAAATCATCAAACCCAACCGTCATCAATTGCGGGATCAATTACAGTACGAGCTGTTCATTCATACAATTTTAACACTACATGGAAAACCACTAAACCACTAACCCAATCAATAAAATAAAAAATCGATAGCGATTTACATCGATTTCCTGCTTTTTTTCGCCACACCCACTTCATTTAATTTACAATTTATTCAAATCGTCCATTTCGAAACACAATCACACCTGTTCAATTCCTCCATCAATTTCTCACTTATCGCTTTGGATGATGGCCAATCGGTAAAAACTTTCCAATTACCGGGCGCTCGGAGGTCTATATACAACAGCCAAAGTGCACAGCAGCGAGACCGTCTTATGATCAAGTGTTGGAAGAACTTATTAACTGTTCCTGCAGGAATGGAAAAGAAAAAGTAAATGGAACTCTCAATTCGTACAAATCACATTGAGCAATAACCAACCAATACTCGCTCACGTTTCTGATTATTGCTCAAGTACCGTTTTTAGACGCCGCTGGAATTTCCAACAATCTGCCGAAGATGCTTATTGCTTGAATTTGGCTGCATCAGCAGAAAAAAAGATTTTATTGCGACAAATACTTTAAATTTAAATTTTTTTTGCAATAAAATTTCTAAGCAATTTAATTTTATCATTACAGCCACAAAATTAAAAGTATCTAATTGCACAAATTGAAAAAAATAAATTGCAAAAACGATTATAAAGCGAAAATCGGGTTAAAAATTAATACGCACCCGACTAAATCCCATTGTGAAAATTACTGCAACGTGAGTGTAATTTTAACAAGGCAAACTGCTGCACCTGGATTACATTTCTCCCTCAATTAAAAAAAAAACATGAAAAACAAAATGCCAAAAGGACACAGACAGAAAAAACATCGCAAATAAAGCGATGCTTAATGAATAGGAGTTGGTTTGATTAAAATTCTTTTAATTCCATTTACTTCCCAGGATTTATATGTAATAACAATAATATTAATAATAACCAAGCAACCATTTCTTCCTTTCCACAGAAATGTTTGCGTCGATCGTTGCTATACCCATTATAGGTGCATTCGAAAGTAAAACATTTTTCATGTTTTTTCGTTATATATCTGAGTTTATCCTCAAAAATCGCAACAAAAACGCGTCTAACCGTATTATTTTATTATTTTAACCCGAAGAAATATTATTATAAGCTCTTTTTTTTCCAATGTCAATATTTCTTTTAGACTTGTAAGCTAATTGGAAAGAAAAAAAGACAGCTTTGATTTGTTGCTAGCACAAAAAAATTGTAAACATTACCAACAAAGCGAAAAACTAGCAAAAAATATTGAACTCATCAAACAAGAAACAAATGATAATTTAATTACAAACAGCAATGTTTTGTTTTCAAACTAAAAAAACAATGAAAAATGAAAGATATAGACACGTTAGAAAATCCATATTAAAATAAATATTTGATAAAGTTGGAAAGAATTGCTGAAGATGTTTCATTTGAGTGAAAAGCAGACAAATTCCAAATTACATTAAATTTCCAAAAAAAATAAAATAAAATAAAGAAAATTCTTCTTGTAAAGTTACTTTCAGCCACCGTCGTTTCAAACCGAATCGATCAATTGCAATTTCCTCTCCCCAACTCTCTTTCAAAGGTAAAAAGAAAATTACACGCTCTAAAATTTTTACAGCTGAAAGAACACTTACACCTACAATTATACACAAATTTAAAAAAAAAAAAACCGGAAGTTGCAGACAAATAATAGAAAAGCAAAAACAAATCTCATTATTTGTGTTTACATGCACCAACTGGTTTCACTTTGAAACGGTTTCATCACGAGATACTTATTTATCTTTTCTTGTGTTATCCCAACAGAGAATCCAATTTGTTTCCAGAAAACCCATGAGATCCTAAACCTCAGAAAAAGAGACAGAAATGTGGAAGAAGAAAAAAGAAAAAGAAAAAAAACAAACAAAACAACAGAATCTTTCCTTATACAGATTGATTGAATTGTGGTAGAGAGCTAATGAAAGAACTTAATGAAAGACCAAACAAATCATCTTTAATAAAAAATTAAATAAAACCGAAGGAAGAAAAGAAGAAACCCAAAAAAACTCAAAAAAACTCAAAAATTTCATCATTTCTCAACCCCACAAGTTCCTGTCAATCAATACTCAATTTAAGTTGGCTTTAAATCTCTTTGAAACCTTTTCCAAAAAAAAAAAAAGAGATTTTTTCCCAATACCCTTAATCGTCAGCAGAGGAATGTTCACACACGTGCACAAAAAAGTATTGACAATCCAACATTATCTGGAAAAAACATTTACTATTACTTTTCCAATTGAAATTCCTGAGTCGTCTTGAAGCAAACGGGGGCATCCTTTACATGCGCCCCAGTCCTGTTCGTTCATATATAAAGTCCTAACCAAGTTCAAGGATCTCATCAATATTCCCGTCACTTCTCCCTAGCTGTGAACTATAGTCTCACACTGGATATAAACTCCTCTTGGCTATAAACCATTGCCATCAAGCAGCAGATTACAAAGAGGGAAGCGGAGTATATGGGGTGATGAGCACAGATTGACTGACCACTACAATCTTCTTCTAGGAATTTATTGCCGAGGGATTAAGGAAGTAGAGGAAAAAAATTGAAATGTAATCTGAGGAGAACTTACTAAAGATATGTTGTCGTAAAACGTCTTTATAACAATTGTCAAAATAGAAAAAAACAAAATTAAATATCTTTAGGTTTAGATTAATGTGTAGGTTGGTGGCGCAATAGTGGTCTGCCCTTCACCTCCCCTTCACAAGAGATTGCCAATTACTAGATCGATCGACACAACACGAAGGACGCTGCAACGCAATTACTATAATTGATATGCACTGGCGCGCATGCCCCATGGAATGAAGATAAGGTAAAGGAGAAGGTGAAAAAATAACAAATAAAAAATACAATATGGCAAGCGTATAATACTCTTCTTGTTTTTTTATACCTAAATCCTCTGATATTGGACGCGGGTCTCCAATGCAGAGTGACAATACTTTTCTTGAGTTAACGCATGATATTAAAGGCTCGCGACAAGCTACTCACGAACTTAATGGGAACGCTATGCATTTTTAACGGTGTTTAATCCTATTGGCAAAAAAATGAATTCTGCAAATACAACACTCACGTTTTATCAGAGGATTTACGGTATTACACTGCACGTTTTATACGTTTGCATTAAAATGCATAATTTATCGTCATTTAAAATTGGTACTTACAGTCTGTAAAGCCTTGGCATATTGCTGAACAGCATGTCCGGAAGAGCTCTAATCCGGTTATTGTTGAGCCGTCTGAAAATTCAAAAGAAGAATAAATTAATTTGTAGGCAAAAAGTAAAAATTAAAAAAAAAAAATTATAAGATATCATGTAATCTGAAACTTCAAAAACTTATAAAAATATATACATAAAACTTTATTTTCGCTAGAATATTCAGATGAGTCTCGAGATTTTTTTTCAGTGCTAAAAGCGCATTGCCATGTCAAGTTGTCACTTCCTGTTTTCAGCATTCATACGAGCGAGCTGTTTTATGCCTGCCTAAATTTGAAAATTCCAACATCTAAACCATGTGACCAAAATTGTGCTATTTCCATCATTTTAGGCAGTGGGGCGAGTAAGCTTTGTTGATTATCTAATCAAGTCAGCATGTAAACAAAGCTAGCTTTCTCTAGAAAATTTTGCATAGCAGATTTCACTGCCCTAAAATTTGCTCTCGTGCAAACGTAGTGAAAGAATCGTTTGGAAATTGGTATTGACAATTTTCACTTTCAATATACATTTTTTTTTCCTCCTTTATATGTATTGCCTGCTGTGCATGTTGATGAGGTGCCTGATGTGGCACCTATTTCCTGCAAAAAAGGGCCCCGGGTTATTTATGACAATCTTCTTTCGCATTACCATCTGTCTAAATATATCACGTATAAGCCTAACATCCAGTACCAATGAATTCTACCCAAAAAAAAAAGCAATGCAGAAAAGGAGAAGAAGAAAAAAAGGAATTTATTTATTTTACATTCAAATCCCTCCAAGCAATTCCGTTTGTACTCGACACTCAAATAAAATAGTTTTACAAGAGGGAAAAACTGGCGCAGATTTGAATTTTTCGGTTTACTTTTAATCTACATGTCATCAATCAATTTCCAAGTCACTGCTGAAATGATTTATTATCCATTCAATACCTTCTGACTTTTTTTTTACTGCATTACATATGCTCTTACGTTAGAATAGACGTTTTCAATTATGATAAGAAATATTATTAATGACCACCCACATGACAAGTAAAAATGTAAAAATGTTATCAAAATTTTTCAAAATGATAAGTCAGGAAATCTGAAAGGACTGCGTACGAGATTCCTAAAATCTTTAAGATCCCGGATTCTGATCTCGCAAAATCTAGTGAATCATGGTTAAATCACACAAGATCTTGCAAAATCTCGCGAGCTTATCGCCAAATACTGAGATTCCAGATTCCAGAGATTCCCTAACTGACAAGGTGTACCAGATTCCACCTCTATGTCGTACCCCTCAGAAAATTTTTTGGCCGTTTGGAAAAAAATATATATATATAATTCGAAAATGAAATGAAATTCCTCATAGAATAAAGAGATGAAATAAGAATTTTTTGAATTGTTTTTTGCTGATATTCTAAGTATGATCAATTTTTATTGACATTTTATTCCACTGACAAAAATTTCAATTTGAAAAACAATTGGTTGTCAAATTTCGTCTTTGAAATGCTGTTCGATCCATAAAAATTTATCTTATTTCGAAAATTGTTTCTTGTTTACCTCAATTTCTAAATCAATATATAAAATAATTTTGGAACGACAAGAAAAATATTTTTCTGAATAAGTCCATATTTTTTTTTCGTTCCAAAATTTTTACTTTAATAAAATTTGAGTTGATCATTGTTAGACTACCCTTGGTCAACTTTAGTTTTTTAACCCCGAGAACCTTCAAGCGCCTTCACTTTATTTTCTGCAATTATAGCTGTCAAAAAACATGAGGTGGTGCGTAGTTCCTAAGCAACCAATTTTTACCGTTAACAAGAATGTTATCTAGATGTAACTTTAAATTAAACACACAAGTTATTTGACAGTATTCACATGAATTTTTTATTAAATCAAATTATTTGATTTAGATACGTTCCATGATAGGCAACTATTATTCAAAATGTTGAAAACCTACAGATCTGGACATTAGATCCCACATTACAAAGGCAAAATTGATCTCGCACAGCAAACAGGCCATAAATTAATCTTTTCATTAAATTGTTAAGGTGCCCATATTGAAGTGTGTTCACAGACCTCAAAAAATCGGAAACAATAAAAATTATCATGGATAACCAAACCCATTTAACTGGGTAAAAAAAAATATATTTTTTACATAAATCAGGCATGCATTACCCTCGTGGAAGTATGCTCTCAGAACTAACATTAAATTGTATTATTACAACTTGTGTCAATATAAGGTACAAATCCAGTGAATAGCCTCTGATTGACCAAGTGACTAAGCTTGTTGAGTTTTTTTTCTAGGAAAATGCTGAAAAGCAGCACTTGTACTCTAAAAAATCTTTTCTGCAAAACTAGACAACGCAGTCAAACGGTCACACACCATTTTATTTTAGACTAAAATACCACAAAATCATAAATTTCAACTGCTTATATTAAAGTGCCCTGATTTTTCAATTCTCCGCTATGCTAGACAAAACTCTAGGCATATGGTCACTATATGGAGCTATTTTTACTAACCGCACAATTAAAACCACGCACATTTTAAAATAAATTGCAAGAATAATTACGCATCCAACTACTGCACCCATTTTCGCATTAAACCCACATGAAATACAAATCACTGAAAACCGTCCGATTGTGTACCGCAACAATTCGTGATCTTACTTGGGGTAATCTATTTTCCCGATATCCCCATTGCAATATATCAGCACGTTTTTATCCATTAGTCGGAGTCGTAAAAAATCTGCGTCTAGCAATCATCAAACCTTAGATGGAAATTAATATCAGGTATAAATTAAAGACGAACTCTGATGGGAATACAAAATGGGAGAAACCAGCCCGTCGTACGTTGTTAAAATGGGATGGAGATTTGTGGCCCATAAACCTCCCAAGCTTGGCCTCAGCTGCTGGTTAACGGCTGCATAACAGCGGAATAAGCACAGGGCCGCACTTGGCATACAAATGAACATACGTCCTTATTACTGCTGAGGAACTACCTGAGGAATGCGATCAACCATTTGTCAAGGGTGACACTGCAAGAATAAAATTAAAATTAATTCGACGCGGAATCATACTCGTGACATGGAACTAAAGAGACATTAAACTTTTAAATGTTTTTCCAAAACATTTATCTAGCAACATGAAACCAATTAAGTTGATGTTTACTTTTTGTCGCTAGGCAATGCACATTTATTATTACTTAAGAACAGAAAAAAAGAAGAAAAAAGATCTAAGATTAGATAAGAGAAAAAAGATTCGAATCGTACAAATTAAAAACATGTGATGAAAGCAGAAAACTCGATTAAGATGCCTTGTCAACAACTGGCTTAATCATATAAATCAACTACTCAATCTTGCTCCGCAATCTAAAACCAAATGCGCTAGTTAACACTTCAGTAATTACAAGATTTTGATTGATCAATTCGACAGCGCACTTCGGCTAGAAAATATTGAATTTAATAATTCATATTTTTCACTAAAAAAATTTTACATTTAATTTTATATATATACTTAAATCACGATTGCGCGATCTCACCTACGACCCCAAAGATATACACCATGTGATGATATTTTTTGAGGAACCTTGCATTTGCAGCGAGAGCCGGGAAAACGACAGGAAGTCGAGTTAGAGGTGAGTGGCAGATGTTCTTGCCAAGAAACAGTACCTTAAATCAGATAAGAATAGGGTCTCCCATTCAAGTTCTGAGAAAGCGCAATGCTGCTTAACTTCTGTGATCTCTGGGACCAGGTAATCAGTATGAGAGAGCTGTTCCTTAACATCCAACTTCAGTTAAATGAGAAAATCTGCTCGCTAAGCGCACCGGTTTTTCTCAATTATGCTTAAGCGCTACAACACGAACATTTTGGGAAGATTCCAGTTCGTATTATCAGAAATAAATAACTGGTTTCGTACGCATTAAAATATAATAGGTGAATTTAAAGTCACTAAATAAAGGTAAATCGATTTGGAGTAGCTGCATTCAAAAGTCTTGTTTTAGGTGTGTTTGGTTTGTTTTGTGATGTTAAAAGATACAAAAACAAAATCACAGACACCTAAAACACAACTTTTTAAATGCACCTAGTGGTTTTTGTTGCAGGAATTAAACGGTATTTAAAATAAAAAAAACTAATTCAAGTTAGTCAACTGTAGGGTGAAGCAAACAACGTATTTTAAAATATTTTGAGCATCTAAGTTTTCGTGTAAATAAGTAATAAACATGCAGGAATGCCGAAAATCAGACAGTGCCAATTTGCAAGCTGATAGTTTTGAAACTGCATCAAAATACAGTTGAAACTCGTTATAACAAATCGCTCAGGACCCAACAAACCGCTCAGGACCCGAGAAATCGGTTTGTTAAAACCAAAGTTTGTTGTAACAAAATATAACAAAATGCACTTTATAACTGAAAAAATTCACTCATGACATTAAAAACAACATTTATTCCTATGCATGGTGATCTTTGTTTGATTTGAAGTTATGACAGTATTTTTCAAAATAAAATTTTCAATGTTATTAATTTAAAAAATCATATCTGCTGGTACATTGCCTGTAAACAAGTGATTCTTAGCTTTTCTTGTTGCTGCAAACGTTTATTTAGCAGCCATTTTAAAATGGAAAATTTCCCCTATAAATATTGTTGTACTCTCGGTTCTAAATAAGTACCTAAGTCAAGAGTCAAATAATCAATTTTCGAAATTCGTTATAACAAGGGCTTGTGAGTATTAGTGTTTCTGAAAATGTTTTCGTTATAGCAAAATTCGTTTTAGCAAGATTTTTTAACATGGGGTGCTATGGCAAACCAACCAAGTCATTTTAAAAATTTTGTAATAGCAAAAACTCGTAATAACGCGGATCGTTATAACGAGTTTCGACTGTAGTAAGATTTGCTCACCCAAAGTCAACTAATGACTCTGCAACCGCGTTTTTACTAAATTATACCCACTTTGGCGTAGACTTTTAGTTGAACTCATAATTTATTGACAGAATGACATCTACTTATAAAATTTTAATTTTCTATCCATTTGAAACAAAAACTTGCTTCAAAATTCAAATCCTATTCGTTTGCTTTGTCGTTGAACGAAATGAGAAATATGAACATTTTGCATACAAAATGTTTTGCCTTTTCTCCAACTTATGTAAAAAGTAATCTGTGTAATAAGACGTGCATTTGTAACGAGAACACTTTTCTACGAACAAAAAATTCGCAGAAAAGTCGCCTCCTCGCTCTCATCACGTTAATCGCGAAAGCAAAATGGCGTCACTCCACCCGCCTCGAATACGACGCAATGCACTTGCGTGGTTGCGTGGCCAAATCCCACTTGCGACGAAACGAAGCCCATTTTTTTCATGTATAAATGAACTTTCCATCTCATATGACATTAATTAAATTGCTAACACTGATTTCCCACAACATGTACGTTTACCCAACAAATCTCCAGATGGAGCTGTCGCATTTAATTTCTACGGGATAATGACATCGCAGTCAAGAAAAAAAAATGTCCCCCAATGGTAGTAATCTATTCCTTTTTTCCTCCCTAATTAGTTGGAGTCCACGGCTTTCTGCCTCGTTTGACGTTCGGAGGGCGGGCAAATTCATTGCAACACGATCAATCGATATATTCTATCGTGCAAGTCGTTTGTGCATTGAAAAACGATCAGCGCTTGTTTTGGCAACACATTTCCTTCTTATCATGCACCAGCTTTTGTGATCATACAACTTTTACTTATTATATCCCAATTAATTAGTGATATCACCTCCTGTTGCATCGAGTGATTATACTTACAATCTCTCCATGGAAACAAGATCCTGAAATGCACCTCGTTCAATCGTGTGGAGTTGATTATCCAATAACTGCCTGCAAAAAGAAAAAGAAAAAGAAAAATGAAAAATGCCATTATTCATTTTCAGATTTCGTGCTTAAATCGACAAGTTTTCCAATACAAAATTATTCATTTCCGTATTTCAAAATCCTCGACACCTTTAAAACCTTTTCTTTTTTTCCGTATCAATCGACTATAGTAAACTTTCTCTCTTCAGCCATAAAAAGAGAAAAGAAAAAAATTTAATCAACTCACCATGAACAACCCAGCAACAAAAATTCCTACATTTACTTTTCAATTTAAGTTTTTTTTCTTCTCTTTTCCCTTCCTTTTAGGCTTCAGAAAAAAATATACAGGAAATAAAGGGGTGAACAACATCATAAGCAACATGAAGCGATCGTCAGCAAAAGCAGCAGCTGGGCCATTTATGAAAATAGGCACAGGTCGAATGGAAGAACGTATCAGAGTAACAACTTACACCCGTTTGCACTACATGCCACGCCGCCCAACATCACGACCCTTATCGCTTTTCTAGCCATTTTTACACTTCTTGTAAATTAATTAATAAGTTAAAGCTCAAATGTGTAATCCAGCCTTCGATTGTGCTTCTCGTTTTTAAGATAAAAGTCAAAATTAACATTACAAATGAACTAAAACGAGTTAAATTACGGCAGCAATTTCTTTGCGCCATCTTGGAAGGTTGTCGACCTGGTCCTGGTGTTAAGATAAAGAACTACAATAACCTAACGTCCTAACCATTACCCTAGCGGTTTAAATTGAAAAGTTTATTTCTTGTTAATTCCATTTCTAATAATAGAGATGTTGCTGAAGCTTTTTAGTAAAAACTAAAAGGAGTTAAAATCTTAAACGTACGTGTGAAAAAACTATAAAAGTCAATTTATTTCACCGGTGTCTTGCATAAAACTTCATCACATTTCAAAGAAAACAGAATAGTGCGTGAGAACGTCTCACAATCTGTGTGTATAAATGTGAATATGCATTAAACGTTAACTATTTCCTTGATGGCACAAGTATAGATAATATCCAAATGCCTTCTGCTGGCGGAGATAGCGTGTCAAGATGATATGGCGTTGACACAAGATTCTTTCTCTTGGATAAACACAAGAACGCGGGTGTAGTGAGAATGTCACAAGGAGCCAGTTATGGCCCACATTGTGCATTTATAGCCGATGCAAACGCCCACTTTAGAGACACAATCTCCATCAAAAAAGGCTAGTAGGGAATTTCCATTTTCTATTTGACAACAAAGTAACCGATTTTCAATATCCGATTCCCTGTCATGTCATGGGGATTCTACGCCCTAATCTCAATTATCTTCATTGCAGGTCTTTTTAATTAGTAAACCAAACGCCAGACGGGAAATAAAAAAATAAAACTGACAGAACAATCGACAATGTGAGCATCAATCTTTATTACTGTTACCGAGCATGCGCATATCACCAAATACCCGATCGTTTCGTATATACAACACGTTAAGAGTCTTCCTTACACATCCGATTGTGTTTTATTTATAAATTCCTTATCTCAACCACTTAGATAACGTCTACAACGAACATCCTTATCTAACTTTGATGGTACATTCCACCCTGGCGCCAATCTAATTATCCTGCGCATGCTATTGTGTATTTATAGTGAGTAGGCGAGAATCCAATGCGCAAGCGCAATATCCTTTATATTGTACCTATTGCCCCAGTCATAAACGCGTATATTGTGTATGACAATAAAGCGAGCGAGACCGTACCTGACCCTTTACAGCCAAACCTTTCCTCTGATCCCTCTTCCACTCCCTTATGTGCCAGTCACTCGACCATCTATCTCGGCCTAAAAGAGAAGAGGGGTTTCTGGCTCTCCCTTATCTGTCTCAGGCGCCCATCAGGCCTCCGTATGTTTGTAGGCTATGGCCGATAACATCGCCCCCGTGGTGGATCTTCGGGTTACAAGACCCTCCCTTGCCCTTCAAGAGCAACTAGCAGCTAGTGGCAGAGTGAGTTTTGTATACTCAACAGACTGTCCCTCCCTCTTTTCTAAGCAGAGCTGGTCACGACAAAAAAAAATATTCAAGTGCTTTGCAGGGGAAGTGATTCACAAAGGCGAGTGCTATGTGAAGAAGCAGGCTCTTCTTAAATACAGCTACTGTGCACTTGGTTAAAAAGATTTATAAATTCAGTGTAATTGGAATTGGTTTGTGCAAAGGTCAGTCATGCGGCTTACAGTGTGTAAATCAATTAAGCTATACACGATAAACGACTGGTTATTATTTAATTGTAATTGCACAATTTACGGGTTTATTTTTAAGCGTATTAAGCTTTGGGATTCTTTAGTTTAGTCCACTTGTAGGTCATTTTGCTCAGATCAATATTCATATTGCATGGCATATAATTACAGATGACAAGTCGAAGCTTTCACAATAATTATATTTTAATCCAATTAAACCAACCAAAACAAACAAAACCTCAAGATGTATTTTAATCCTTTAATATTGGACTTTTGGTGTGTTTAATTCTCACTAAGTTTGTGTCCGTTTAGCAGTTTTGGTTTGGTATCCCTCATCTTTAGCGACCCACCGCAGAGTTATTTTTTTTTCTTTCAAAAAGTACTTGGGCTAGGTGTAAAATATTTATCTTGGGTGGCCTCATATTCAACTCTGCTCACCCCCGTTCTCATAATAAGAGGGTTTGCAGTAATTCCATCGCCCTTGTCTGATAGGGTTTTTTGATGTGTCTTCCATTCCACCATAAGTGCAATCATAATTTGTTAGACTCCTCCAGTGGGAATAATCTGTGTAACAGAATATTCTGACAAGTCAACTTTAAAGCCTGACGTAATACGTGGCATTTATGTGTAAGATTGAAGTAATCTATAACCCACCCACTGTGTGGTGCTGCAGTTGCTGGATTCAGCACCTGCTTCTGACGTGTGGTGTATGACAAATGGCAACCGAAAACTCACTAACATATAGCTGATACTTTCCCGAACCTATTGGTAAAGTAAACCGCTGGCTTTATCCATAAAAATACAGAAATTTCTAAAACATCTAGAAGAAACAGCACTTTATTCTGACCTACACCAGGTGCGTGTTTTATCTTACCAATTATGTAGAGTACGAGTTACGACACGATATTGGCGTCTGCACAACTCCTCGATACAAAACACGATCAAATTTTACCATTTTAGAATTGCTAAAGACTATAGACAAAAGAATTTGTTGGTGCCGTTTTTAAACTTTATTTTTGGAATTTTGGAATTGTTGCAACAAAAAAGGTCGAATCATAAAGTATAAAGTTATAGTCACTTTTAGCTTATCTTTACAGGAAATTAAAAAAAAAAAAAGACGGAGGGTGAAAACTGGAAAGGCAAAATGAAATCTAAAATTGTCCTGAAAATGGTGTTGTTCTAAGAAGTGTTTCAGGGGCTTTACCCAAATAAGCAACAGGTTACCTCCCTATAACAACCTATCTAATTAACCCCAGACCAAGTGAAAGTTAATCTTTCGCCTCCATATTTAAAGCTTTGTTAAGATCAAACTCAGGATTAAATCATGTTTAAGGTGGATATAAGAGCGCTTTTCGCTAAGCTTACTGCAGCTGTAAAGCTTTCCCTTGAAATTTTCCTACCACCGCCTTATTCTGAATACAAGAGCAATTAAAAAACAGATTATAGTAAAGTTAGCAGATTTAGGTCTGATAAAAGCGTCATTTGGGTGTAATTTCCATGGCAACCAGGATATTAAAAGTGTTGTTAGTCATTTTTACATGCATCTTTTCTTTTTTTCTCTCTCCTATTGGATCAACTAAACAAGCACTATAAACTCAGGGGAAAAAAAAACTAATAGCTACGAAATTAAAAAAGAAAACGAATAATGCCAATAAATTATAATATTAATGAAAAGAAACGATCGTGGAAAGATTAATGTTTATCAAATTATAGTTTTTTTAATCTTTTTTCATATCATTTTTAAGTTTCCTGTATGCATTCCAGCACTTGAGAAATATTTCACGAAGAAACACTTCGTCTCAAGTTTGACATTAAGTCGAGACAGATGGAATTAATTTTTTTTAAATACCTTACGCTTGCATACCGTGCACACTTTTTAATATAAGGCCAGAAAACTTCAATCTGGAGCATAAAAATTCTTTAAACATAGCGCCACTGTTTAAAAATAACCCCGTCATATCCCATCATCTTAATGTCAATATTTTCATTCGCTATAAATAAAATTAAACAATTTTCCTTTCTAAACAAACAATTTTAATTTCCTTTTTCCAAGTGTCGAAAAAAGGTAGGAAAAAAAATGCAACCGGCTCGATATATTCTGATTTGAAAATGACAAAATGAGTCATTTTGATTTGTCAGTCGAAACGTCTGAACTAAAAGCGAAGCAACTGACTAGACATTGTTCAGTTTCCATCTGGGCCGAGCAAACTTTGCTGATGCACGTGTCGTCTCCGTTGATTGAACGGTGGTGACCCCGTGGAAATCGATGGCGCCTCGACCCTTCCCGTGCGCTTGAGCATCATCCCCCGGGAAGAGAGCATGAAGACCAATAATAGTTTTTCCTCGCAGGCACTGCGTCGTATTTTATGCATCACTGTCACAAACTTGTTCCCGAGCCAATAAGCGACAGCTTCTGCTATTCCCTCCTCCTTTTTTCTTGTCACTCTTGAAGGCAAGAGGATCTAATGTCATGCATTGTAACTTGGGCATGGCAAGTTTCTTCTTCTAAACTCCCTGTATAATGACCTGCTTCGGTGCACTCGCCCTGCAAACATTATCGGAAATGGTAATATGTGCATGGCGAAGAGGTGGCTACTAAATTAAGATACAGGACGCAGTAAAAACACCAATATTCAAATAAGAATTCTTACTTCAAATGTGTTCGCGCCTCAAGAAATGACAAAGTTTATACAAACTTCGCCACATTGCCTCGAGTATGGACATTGGATACGTGTTAAAACGTGTCAATAACTTAAGGCATGTATTGTTTTAACGCTGCAGTTAAAAACGTCACATTCTAATCAAATTTTCTCAACTAATTTAGTTATTTAGTATGAAAAATTTGAGGAAACAACCCCCTATAGTTAATATAAGCTCTTATAATCTCATTTTCCGGCCAACTTTAATTTCTTCACTTCCAAAGAAAATCGTCTATTTGAATGTTGTGCACTTGCTCTGTAATTATGTTTCACCTACAATGACCTCAAAGTATAGAGATTTAATAAAGAGCAAACCCACCAAACAAATGTCTCAAGATGATGCTAAACAAGGAAATATAGTCTTACATCTCTCTCTTAAACAACAAAACTTTTTTAATTATACTTCTTTGTATACTTTGGCTTTTCTTTTCGTATCGATTGAAATAAAAAAAAAGGAAAAGCAAATTTGTTTTAAAATTTTTATTCTATTATTAATATTTATCTATAAAATTGCCCAAGGAAAGAGATCATGAAAGAAAGGGAAGGAAGATAGAACCTTCCCTCTTATTCCGTCTTCTTCACTTCCCCTTGGTTTCCCTTTTATCCTGTGGCTATTTCCTATAACCACATTACCCTAGTCTTCGATCTGACTGTCATATAATCCATTAAGATAAAGAAATAAGGCATAGTTTCACCGTGGTTCTAAGTGGGGACAACCAGAAGAAAGATACGTATACAAAGTGCAAAGTCTTGTTAAGGTACTTACAGAATCCGTAGTCTTTTCAAGCCCTCGAAGTCACCTCGTCGAATGAGGCTGATATTATTGCCTTGAAGGTCTCTGCATATATGAAAATAAAATAAAAAATAAATATTAGTAAGATTTGCAGTTGGAATTGTGATTTTGAAAATATCTGACAGGTAAATGAACCAATATGAAAA
>JAQIXU010001200.1:0-19597 GCA_034701245.1 Strigamia transsilvanica | reverse complement strand
TAAAAATTTGGAAATTTATATAAAAATTTGGAAATTTATATAAAAATTTGGAAATTTATATAAAAATTTGGAAATTTATATAAAAATTTGGAAATTTGTCCAAAAAAAATTAGAAATTTCCGAAAAAAAATTGAAACTATTAAAAAAAACTTTTTTGTTTCCAAAAATACATTCAAATTTTTTAATCAGCATTGAATAATTTTTCCATTTTCATTTAAAATACACAAAATGCATTTCATGAATTAAAATTTGCATTTCATCAATTCTTAAATAATTTTAGATGGTTACACAGTACTGGACGTGGTAATGAATTGGGAAAACGTGCCCGTTCGTGGTGTGGAAGAAGCACAATTACCTCAAGTCACCATAATTGGATACGAGACAACCGACAGAGTAGAAATACTAGCAACAGGTGCAATGCAAAAGAGGAAATCAAAATGTCAATAACTTAGCAAACTGTTTCCAAATGTGTTCAGGTGCTTATCAACGGCTGTCATTGATATTTCAAATGCAACGCAACATCGGCTACTTCATTTTTCAAACTTATTTGCCATCGATTTTAATTGTACAACTGTCATGGGTCTCTTTTTGGATCAATCATGAGGCCACTTCCGCAAGAGTTGCCCTAGGTACGTAATTCCTGCGTCACCATATTTACAAAAACAATTTTTACGCCACGCTCTCAATGGAAAGATGCGACAATTTCTATGAAACTTCGCTTGTTTACATGATCAGTTTTCCAGAAAAGCAAAATTTTGGTTTTTCCACTTCCCGTAGGCATTACCACAGTACTCACAATGACGACCATCAGTACTGGCGTCCGGTCTTCGCTACCCCGCATTTCGTATGTAAAAGCGATCGATATCTACCTGGTGATGTGCTTCGTGTTCGTGTTCGCCGCTCTCTTGGAGTACGCTGCAGTCAACTACACCTACTGGGGCAACCGTGCCAAGAAAAAGAAGCCGGTCGTGTCAACCAACAAATCACACCACATGGCATGTCTAATCAAGGTAAGAAACACGACAGAGGAAAAGAAGCAGGGCCAGCCGGACAGCGGTGCTAACGGTGTGCCCGCACAAGGCCCCGCGCTTGGATAGGCCCCGCGCCGGGCTCCTTGGTGACGTTTCGCTCACGTTTTGGGCTCTTTGGTGACATTTCGGTCACGTTTTGGGCTCTTTGGTGATGTTTCGGTCACGTTTTGGGCTCTTTGGTGACGTTTCAGTCACGTTTTGGGCTCTTTTCTGGTTTCGTGCTCAAAATGTCACCATAATCGAACGTTCGCACAAGGTCCCGCTTGTTGCCCGGCCGGCCCTGAAAAGAAGTCAAACAAAACATGTTTACAAGATTCAGGTTGCACTTAAAGGATGACATTCATCTCTCACCTATACCAAGTTTGCGCAAGCGCCAAAAGTCTTCGATGTCACCGAGTAGAACCGCGCCCACGCCCACGCCCACGCCCATTGAAAACGTGCCTTCTCTTCCTCCGAGTTTTCGGCTGATGAATCCTCACAGTCCGTTGCGTTGTGCCACTTGCAATGCTCGCAATTACGGGCGACGGAAACGGGTGACTTTTGCTACAAAACAACGCTTGTTACAAAACTTAAAGAAAGGTGCGACTGCATTCAAGGCATCGCTGCCACACATAACGGACGTTAGCATCATTGACCGTGTGTCCAGAGTCGTGTTCCCAGTGTCGTTTATTATCTTCAATGCTATTTATTGGGGATTTTATATATTCTGAGGATTACGCCCAGGACTCGATGTCTGAAGGACTTGCAACTCCACGAAGTAGGGTCATTTCTTAGGTACATAAAGAGTCATTAGTAGTTGCTATGTGTTGTTTTGGTGATGGCGCAAATTCATATACGTACGCATGTTAAGATATGCTAATCAGTGGTTTAATTTACATAGGTACAGGTGGCGCTGCGGAGGTGTGAAATAAAGGGCGAGCAATATGAATGTTTCAAGTAACAAGTTACTTTTTCTGAGTTACTATTGAAAAAAAGTAACTTTTGTAGTAACTAATTACTTACCCTGATGAGTAACTGGAGTAACAAGAGTGCTTTTTAGACACAGAAATACATTTTTAGAGACATTTTATGCACAAAAATGTGTCTTTGCTCTATTACAGCATTACAATCCCACCAACCCTGCATCGTTCAGTTTCTAGTCCTTCACATAATGGGTCCTAACTTTGTATAACTTCATACATCTATGTAAAAGTAATGATTTTTTATCGCAAGAATTTAGCTATTTAGGATAATTTATAATTTGCGTGTGTAGGAATTGGTACAAAAATAAAGGAGTAATAACACTGAGTTTCTATTTTTTTTTAAAAATCAGTTCTACCAACATGGCTGAAATTAACTATAACTAACTACAATTCCACCCAGATAGAAAACAATTTAAATGTGCCATACAAATCTACAATTAAAAAAAAACAAAACGAACAAATAAAACTAAATTACGTTCCCCTTCTGGTAGCCATGTTTTTTGTGCTCACGTGACAGTCGCCACGCATGTACGGAAACCTCGTGGGTACAACCAAACTATTCCAATGTGAAACAAACGTCTCCCTCAAGGTTGAAATCAATTTTCTTCCCCAAAATTATATTTTACAACACCAATAAAAAAAAATAAACGATAATAAAAAAAATTCCAAGTACAATAAACCTACTTGCAAAACACCAATAAAAAGATAGCCAATAACTATCCAAAAAAAAAAAAACTAAAATTCTTTAATTCCCCCACAAGTCCCAACAGCAAAAAAATAAAAAGAAATAAACAATAAAAATAAAAACAACAAAAAAAAAACAATTTAAACCAGTGCACAACACCATATATTCCTTTCCATTCTTATTCCTTATTTCTTTCCTTTCCAATTGAGTCCATAGTCACTCATTAATCTGTTTGGACTGTCATGACCAAAGGTGGCATTACAGCTTGGATTTGACTGAGATTGCATAGCTCTGTCTCCATGCAGCAAAACAAGTTGAACAAGTAAGAAACAAACCATTTTTTCCCTTCTCTTGTCAACCCAAAATATCACTCTTTACAACTCAACAGTTTCATGTCATGATGAAGATTCTCAACTGCCAAAAAAACTTACTGCCACTCAAAGGTCTATTGTTTTTCTTCTTTGGAGGTAACAAAAAACAAAAAAAAACAAAAAAAAACAACAAAAAAACAACAAAAAAACTCAAAAATCATTTCCATTTCACAGGATTCGGTTGCCTATGGCCATTTTTCACAGTGCACATGAAATTACTCGGACTGTCCATCCGGGAAACGGCCATCATCAATTTGCTCTTGCCCTTCCTCTCAGCATTCGTCGCTCCCATTCTAAGCACATTAATAGACCGATTTGGCAATTACCGTCGTTTCCTGGTCATTGCATGCACGCTTATGGGCATTTTATACAGTGCACTGTTATTCGTTCCACCCGTGTCCAAAGACGTCACGCAATTACGCGAGCCCGAGCTGCTCTTGGCGTGCTCACAAAATGGCAGCTCCATCGTTGTGTACAAGCACAGCCAGCAATGCGTGCTGCCCGACGGTCAGTCCGAAATGGACCTCGATCTGCAGATTTTCACCGAGAATTGCTCGTTCGTGTGCACGTCCAGCTCGTTTGCGGTGTCCAACCACACCATGTGCTTGACCACTCAGCGCAGCCCCAACTGCCACGTTCTCCGCAACAATCCTCAGCTTTTGATCTCGACTCAGCTGCAAAACAGCAGCGAGAATGTTATTGAGACGGTGCTGGTGTCGGAGACCACGCACTGCATCCACAATCTCAATTCGATCTCGCTCGGCAACAGCTCGTACGACGCCATTGTTTGTCCGTTCATGCAGGACAACTGCATGAAAATATGTCAAGTTGCCGAAAAGGCTGAGCAGCATTACCTGAGTCAGGCGTTGCCTTTTATAACCCGTGGTTCCATGCTCACTTTTTGGATTTACATAGTCACCAGAGCGTTTGCAGATATTCTTTTTTGTCTTAGTTTCCCGCTCACCGACGCCATTTCCATCACTCTGTTGAGGCAACATGGCGGATCTTTCGGGCGGCAAATGTTGTTCGGGATTCTCGCTTTGGGTGTTGCGGGACCGATTGCCGGCGTTTTGAACGACGTTTACAGCAATGTGATAGGTAAATAGTACCGTATTTTAGTTTTAAGACAAAATATACCGTTTTGGTGAAAAATTGTTCATTTTTGTTCATTTTTCCTTCTTTTATTTTCAGGGCGTCAAGATTACATGCCGTGTTTCATGTTATTCAATGTTTGCATGGTTTTGGTTGTTGTTTTTATCTGCTGGATGCCTTTCACAGTCAGCCCGCAACCGAAAGGAGTGTACAAAGCGCTACTTCGATTAATGAAAGATATTGAGGTGCTTGCTTTGTACGTTGCAGTGACAACTTTGGGAACTAATTTCGGATTTCTGGAAGCGTTTTTGTATTGGTTTCTGCAGGATCTTGGCGCTTCTCAGTTCTTAATAGGTTGAGATTTGGAGCTAATAAATGGAAATTGCTGATCGATTTGTTTGTTTTTAGGGATTACATGGACAGTTGGCGTTTTTCCTTCGCTGCCCTTTCTTTGGAAGTCGAAAATCATCTTTGAGAAAGTTGGTCATGCAAATCTGTTGGCATTTGCATTTTTCGTTTATGCGATTCGCTATTTGGGGTATTCGTTCATCAACGATCCGTGGCTGTGTCTACCGTTCGAATCGATCGAGGTGTTTACTTTTTTCCTGACGCGAGCTACGTATTGCACTTATTCGGCGTTGCTCACCCCGCCGGCTCTTATGGTGACCTCGCAAACAATGATGGTGTCTCTTCATTTAATGATAGGTAAGGGATGGTAAAACAAATCAAATGAGTAGTGCGCTTTTTTTTGCACAAAAAATCGGTGGTTTATAATAAACACAATATTCATAGGCGCGCATGCACCCATCAATCAGGGGACCCCGGGCCCTTCCCTGCAAAACAACTAGACATAGTTGAATTTTGATGAAAATGGCGGTTTTCGGAATGAAAATGGCGGTTTTCGGAATGAAAATGGCTGTTTTCGGAATGAAAATGGCTGTTTTCGTTATGGAAATGGCAGTTTTAATGTAGAAAAAGCTGTTTTTTGTTTGTGTTGACAAAATGTGCACCACTACCTCTTGCATATTTGATAATTTCCAGATCATTTGGCCGAATCTGCATGCCATCGACCATGCGGATTCGAAGAAATAGATCGACCCCATCGAAATGTAACAACAACCGGTTTCTTTGTTTCATCCTTTACTTTTTTCATTTTTATAAAAGTTCGAAAAACCTCAAAAAAGCTGCAAAAGAAAAGTTTTAAAAAAAAAACTCAAAAATCTCACAATTTTGTGCAAAATTTCCAAATTTTTCAAAGAATTGCTAAAGCAACTCCCCAATGCCAAAATCATTCGTTGCCACTGGGACGTTGCCATAGCAACGCGTTGAAAAATCTCGAATTTTCCTGCCACCCCAGAAATCTGCTTCCCAATTACAAATCTTGTATCTTGTATTCTTATTTACTTTTAGGTAAAGGTTTGGGAAGCCTAGTTGGCGGTTACGTGATGGCCGCGTACGGTCCTCGAAGAACCTTTCGCGCCGCTGCCGGTTTTTGCTGCATCTGCGGAATCTCGTACTTCTTACTCTACCAACTTCACATCAAAGCCAAAGCCAAAAAGAAGCTCGAAGGTTAAAAAAAAAACAAAAAAAAAAAACACCAAAAACTAAAAAAATGAATTAAATATTCATTCATCTTCTTCTAGCCGAACTAATGAGAGATGCCGAATTGCTGCGCGACGTTGAAAAACGAGCAGCTGAGCAAGAAATCAATGACAACGGTAACACAATGCCAATGGACGAATTATGTGCAGCAGCAAATTTGGATGTGGCCGCGAATCATGTTCCTAACGATAACGATAACGAGCCGACAGCCGTCACGTCATTCCTCACGGAAAAGGGGAAAAATGTGACGGACTCTGATTCGATCGGTTATGACATTGCTTTATCGAACCCCTATGCATAAATCAATTGAAATTCAGCATCTATTGTAAAAACTAAAGGGGATTTTATGCAGGAAGCGTGAAAAATAGCAAAAGATATTCATCTTTCATTCATGTTTTCAGATATTCTTGCATAAAATATCCCACTGAAGTTGAAATAGAAAACAAACAATAATCTCAAGTGCACTGGGCGTTAACTCAATGAAAATCATTATTTTTTGGTTGAAATTAGTGATTTTAATTGGTAATAAGATTAGCTCACGGTGCATTTGATCGTTTAAAATCATTGTAATCGTAATTGTAATTTGTAACTAAGAAACATTTTTGTGTATTGATAAAAAATATGGTAAATAATCGCGTTTCAAGTGCAATTATTGTATTTAGTTCACTAAATTTGAGTTGTTTTTTTTACATTGTTTTCACTCCTTATCGTCCTTACTGGAGGATTTGTAGGCGTTTGTAAGAGGATAGTTTTCGATAGTCAGTGATTTAAAGCGTCGGAGTTTCACGTGTACTTTGTCTTTTGTCGAATCTTCTTTGGTTCCGCGTAAAATAACTTTCATAACGTCTAAAAACTTGTCGTTCTTGCCATTCGCGCCGATTATCAAGTCCACTTCGTCGCCCACATTCAACTGTCATGGAAAAATGAATAAAAAAAATTAAATTTTCGATAGTAAAATTAAAAACCAATACAATTTCTTACTGATATGCTTTTCTTCAACACTTTTTCGCCGTTTAACCTCAATTTACTGTCGTAAAAAGCCGTTTCGATTTTACTTGAATGGAAAAACAAATTATTTAAATTTCGAAAATTTTATTTTTATATTTTGTTGAACCTATTGCTTAATCCAAGTCCCACTTTGAGAATCTTGTCTAACCGTGACGATGCGACGTGAGTAGTTATATCCTTAAAATCCGTACCAACATCCGAATCTTTCTCCATTTCGTCCCATTTCGAGTCGATTTCTTCCTAAAATGCAAAACCAATATCAGTGAATTGCGTTTAAAAAGTTTATTTTGATACTCACTTCATCTGTGAACTCTTTCCCTCGCTTTGAGCCTTTAAATCTAGTAAATAAAAACTGATTGCACGTTGCAATTTGCGGCCCAACTAACCCGAACTTGATTAAATTAAACGTTGATGCATAGCAGCGATTATACACATTCAGCAACGCCATTTTCCTAAGCCGGCGCCATCTAGTGTCAGGCGAGACAACTAACAAAACGACAAAAATACCGAAAACGATTTTAACGAGTTAATTTAATTCATTGTATTGCCGGGACGTTTAAAATGGATTTACACTTTAATTACTCATCCGCATATAATAATCCTTTACGAATTTTCAATAATTTTGCATCATCTTCAAAGAGATCTTTAGTTTTGTATATTTCCCGGCTTCGCAAAACTGTCGGCTCTTCCCCTTTCCGCGTTATTTCCTGAAACAATTCGTCTTCTAAGTTGTGTCCGCACATTTTTTTCTGAATAGAAAGTTTGTTTTTAATCGTCGTCAAGTCCACCAACCGATCTCGGCATCCAGAACGTTGAACCGCGGCTTTGATTTTAATAAACTAAAATTAAAAACACAAGTATTATTAATCTAAGCAACCAGAGGCGTGACTAGAGATTTTGGTGGCCAAGGCAATTAGATCTTAACCCGTTCTTAAACTTTTTAAAAACGTTTTTACGGGTTTTTATGCTTTTTAAACCTGCTTTTACATGTTTTTACACTTTTATAAACCCGTTTTTACACTTTTTACACGTTTTTACACTTTTTACACGTTTTTACATTTTTAACCCGTTTTTACTTTTTTTTTAAACCTGTTTTTACACTTTTTTAACCCGTTTTTACACTTTTTTAACCCGTTTTTACACTTATTACCCGTTTTTACATTTTGAACCTGTTTTTACACTTTTTAACACGTTTTTACACTTTTAAACCCGTTTTTACACTTTTTTTAAAAACCCGTTTTCACAATTTTCATCTGTTTCAAATCCGTTTTTACACGATATTACCCATTTTTACTCATGTAAAAACGGGTAAAATCATGTAAAAACCGTATAAAAACGGGTTTGAAACAGATGGAGATGATTATAAGCGGTTTAAGAAGTTTTAAGACAAGTTTTAAAACTGTATAAACCAACGGCTAAAATAATTTTTAAAAAACCAGCAACTGCCTCGGTTCCCTAGCCCTCATCACGCCTCTACGGGAAACAAAACTCGACATTTCCACGTACAGAATCGGGAAACAATTGTTTATACACTCGCACGTATCTAGCTTCGGGCGAATTGTGGCCTAATATCGCATTCAGCAGTTGAAAAACTTCGTCCAAACGATCCAAATCAGACAAAGCCATCATTTTCAAATTCGAAACGGTGAAATATCTATCTTCCTCAACAAAAGACAAAATTTCTAACGCGTACTCGGGATCGTTCTGCTTGATCGCCAGCGCACATGCAAACGTGAGCGCTCTACGCAACATCTCCAGTTTACATTCTTTCGCCGTGGCAATTAATTGTTTTGTAAAATCATACGATTCTTGCGTGTTCAGTTTCAAACACGCAGCTAAAGCAACGAGGCTGCAATCAAACGGACAGGTTCGTCCTCGTTGTTGAAATACTCGTAAAACGTCTAAAACCAGTTCGTATTGCTTCTTTTCGAATAGAAAATCCATCAGGACCAAATAACTGTTGCTTTTCCTGAAAATGCATTCAAATTCCTGATTTTTAAATGAAAAAAAATTAGTATTTTGTTCATTTAGACGATTTTGTTGCACACTTACGGGGTTTTTAAGCATTTGCAAAGCCAATTCGGGCTCGTCGAGCCAATAAAACATGCACATAATTATGTTTCCTAGGATGGTGTTTGTTGGTTTGGTCTCCTGGTTGCACATACTGTGAATTATTGTTTGTTATGAGTGTGATTTTGCTTAGAAACAATTGAATTCACTTCTTGAGCATGTTCATGAAGAGTTCCATGTCATCCGCATCGTTTCTTCTTACTAAATAAATCATTTTGACCAACTCTTCGGAGAAAATCACATTGGTGTTTGATGATTTTAGGTTGAATTTCATTCGCTCTCGAAAGTTAACTGAAATTATAATCGATTTGAGGTAATTACGTTGTTTTTACGTCATTTTTTTGAATTGTTTACCGTCAACTTTCTTCGAAAGTGCCTCTTTTTGGGCTCGTAATTGGGCGAATTGTTCTGTTTTTAGTGCTTTACCGCTGTATAATGTCCTGCAACCTAATTAAATAAAAATTACAATTATTTTTTCGTTCGAATTGAAGCACTGAATTGATTAAAACCTTGTATTAGAAATCTCCGGCAGATCAATCCGGATGCACATTGCGCTAGAGTTGCCGCCATTTCTAATTCCGACACAAACACAGATCAATCCTTGCGGTAACTACGCTACGCGTTATTTCCTAACTAAATAAAAACATATATGATTGTTTAGTTTTAAAAAGTTGTATTAAAAAAAAAAATTAATTATTTTAATCATTTTCACATTTTCAAAAATGAAAAAGAAGCAAAAATCAAGTTCATGAACTCATCACGTGACTTGTTGGCTAGCGTAGCAAGTACTCCCTTCACATTTCATCCACGTCACTCATGATTGAATTGAGTGAAAATGTCATTAACTTTAGCTAAAATAAAGTCAAAACTCAATGGAAAAGAACTGGATCTTAGTGTTCTGGAGCTGAAGGATGTGCCAGTCAAGGAATTGGTAAGTGATGCGATTGGATTGAATAAAAGAGACAGTAAAAAAAATTCTTTAAAACATACTCTACATTTGCAGGCATCTCTTCCTAAAGCAACACATCTGGACCTCTCAGTTAATTACCTAACATCTATTCAGGTATTGAATTGCCTGTATAATTATGCTAGAGCAATTTTCTACAGTGCATTTCATATTTTTCAGCCAACCTTCTGCAATTTAACTCACCTGGTGAAGCTTGATTTGAGTAAAAATCAAATCAAAGAACTGCCTGAGAATTTTGGCAAGTTGCAAAAACTACAACATTTGGATCTGTTTAGTAACTCAGTAAAACTCAATTAGTAGAGTGAATCACCTGTTTGTTGTGCATAATTGTTGCATTTTTCCTTACTTGCAGCTTACACTTTTGCCTGAGAGTTTTTATAGCTTGACAAATTTGAAATGGCTGGATCTGAAGGATAATCCTTTGGATGTGCAGTTGAAGGCAGCTGCTGGGGAATGTCTAACAGCTCAGGGATGCCAGGCTTGTGCTAAGAAAGTGGTGAGATTGATGACTAATATCCATGAAGATATGGAGAAGGAAAGAGAGAAAAAATTATTGAAGGAAAAAGGTTGGTATTGCATTATTTTAGAGTTGTTTTGTTTTGGGAAGAGACTTTTTGCGGTTTTTCAGACGAAATCGCAAAGGATTAAGCTTAATATTCGGCCAAATAATGCTAAACAAATGAAAGAAAACAACAATATTTCAGTACCGTGTTGTAAATTACTGGTATACTGTTGTTAGGCTAAATTAGGACTGGAATTAGAAAATGGTTTGCGCAGAATGGGATGCGCAGTTCGAATTTAGCATCAAGATACCGGGCGCGAACTATAGTCGCATATCAATAACGATAGGAAACAACCAGTAAATACTTGATTAATTTACAGCTAAAGCATCTTTGAAGTTGAAGCGGGAGGAAGCGAAGAAGGAAAAAGTGAAACAAGAGAAAAAAGCTGCCAAGGAAAAGCGTAGAGAGGAGGTTTTGAAGAAGCAAGTACCGGAGAAGCGAGTCAAAAATCAAGACAGCAAAGCAAATGGTATGGAAAAAGACATATTAATTGTTTGAAACAATGTTGTATTGATTGTTCGAATACAATTTTATCAGGTGTACATTCCACTAAAAATCAAAAGACTGCAAAAGACAAGAAGAGTGCTAAAACTGCTAAAAGTAATGACAATTTGCACTGGATAAGAATGTAATTTTAATTTTGGTTATTTTTGTTTTTTTAAAGCGATACGAAGAAAAAAGAGCTCAACTGCCTGGTACTGGCTATTGGCGCTGGTGATTTTAACATTGTCATTCTTTGTGTGGAGATATTTGGGAACAAACTTTCCACATAACTTAACAAAGGAAGAATTCCACAAAGCCACTAAGCAATTTACGGCCGATGCACATGAAATGTATCACTTAAGTGCTGAGATCGGAGCTGATTATGCTCAGTATTTAGTGAAGTTGTTTCATAAAACTGTTGAGAAAGTCAACAATTATTGGCAACAAACTTAAAAACAAAACATGATTGTTGCAATGAATAATAAAATCTAAAAATAATTTGTTGAATATGCAAGTTATAAAGAAATCATAAAAATGTTTTTGTCTTTTCTTTACACAAGTACTAAAAGCACCAGCAGTACCAAGCTTTTCTAGCCACTCATTTAGACTAAATTTAGAATTCATTTGGTGTGGTCACCTTATCGGCGGGTTTTCTCGTTCTAACTTATGAAATGGCGGCCGATATAGTCTGCTTTAAGTCACAGTGTGCATGTGCACAAATTTAGACAACAAAACAAGTTAGACTGCAATTTTAAACCAGGGGTGGCCAACCTTTTTAGTAGCCGGGCCAAATTTTGAAAAAAGATTTCCAGTCGGGCCACACTATGTTTGTTGGTATCGCCCACTCACTGTACTAATAATGATGGATATATTGAAATAAAATAATTCCAAAAAATAAGTTTTAAATAAAATAAGTTCATTAATATTGTCAACTTTAGTACTGATTTCTTAGTTCCAGTAAATGTATATTTACAGGGCAGTTCTAAACATTTGCCTCTGGTTGTGTTTTCATTTAACTTATCGGTGATTTGGTCATAGAAAAATGATACAAAAATTTCCAGTGTTTCAATTACTAAAAATAAGAAATTTCACTGGTTCAGTTAATAAGTTACCCACTGGAAAAGGTCTAAAACGTTTTCGCTGTTAATTGATCACATTTTACGTATACTTTAATAATGTCAAAAACAAGGAGTCAAGAATAAACCGAAGATTTAGTCAGTTAATAAGGGCATGTCCTTATTTGAAAATTTTGCCATTTTTTTTTAAATGTGCCGATTTCACATTTATTGGCATGCCCTAAAATTCGTGGCAATACGGTATTGATCATACAAGGGGTACCCCGACAATTGATCGCAAGTAGGCACCGGCCTATGGGCCCCACGCCTTTTAGGGGCCCTGCGACAAGAGATCAAAATAATATTGAATTTGATTTTGAAAGAGAAGTTTGCCGGTTCTGATAAAACAGTGCCAGCATCGCAATCATACAATAATTTTTGAAAATATCAACGTTTGTTTCGTTTAATAAAATTGGTTTATCAAGATTTTGTTGTTCAAAACGTATTAGGGATATAATTTGCAAAGTGCAAAGGGGGTCCCGAGATTTCGACGGCCTAAGGGCCTCTACATGAATTAATCCGGCACTGCTGACCATGCAAAGGGTTTCGTATTGTTCTTGTTTTTGAACAAGAGAAGTGTGAAAAACCAAGTTAAAAACCGTTTTATTTCGAAAAGCTCTGTTCCTGCCTCTCCTAGGGTCCCGCTTCCGTCCCCTTCATTTGACATTGATGATTTCACAACAATTTCGTTCAAAACCAAATTGATTGGACAGGAAACTAGTCTTGAAATAATCAAGTATAATTGCGCAATGAAGAACAGGTCTAAACCAATTAGGTTTGAAACTCAAGTAGAGTTCAGTTGAAAATCTTACACCATTTAAGTAGTTGGAAAAAGGATGTTAAGCATTATGACGTCAACATCTAGATGTTTTTATTGCAATAAAGAAATCAATTATACTTGGACTTTATATATTTCAATCAAAGTCCGGATGTTGGCACTGGATCTTAAGGCACTACCACCAATTTAAACCTTAAACTTGCCACATCAGAAGCAGAACAAAGACAAGTATCAACCATGTTATGCTGGGCCTGGAAAATACTTTTAATACTTTCAGGGGCTGTTTATATCTGCAGTGGCTCTAGTGAAATGTAAGAAAGCAGAAATTCGTTTCAAATCTCTGTTATTTTAATAATATATATATTTTCAACAATTTTTAGTAATGTTACAAGTGTGGTAGAGCACTTGCTTAGTGGTTATGACCGGCAACTAAGACCCAATAGAGGTGGTAAGTTGGAGAGAAAAATTGGTATACAGTTTCTGTAAACTCATTGAGTCTTATTGCACAGGTAAACCTATTTCAATAGGAGTTACAGCTTATTTTTTAAGAATCGATGATATTTGTGAAAAGAATATGGTAATATAAAAAATCTACACTTTTTGGCAAGATGAGTTGATTGTAAGTTTATATTTCTGGTATAGGAGTTTTCAACGGACTTTTATTTCCGCCAAACTTGGAATGATAACCGTTTGGTGTTTGCACCTCATGTAGGCAATTTAGAATTAGACTATCACGACATTTGGACGCCGGACACATTTTTTCCTACCGTCAAAAAGGCATGGTACAATAAAGTGATGCGGCAAAATGTTTTTACTAGGATCCAACCTGATGGAAATATTTTGCATAGTGCAAGGTATGTACCGTACCGCAAAGCATGATTTTTCTCTTTTCCGTTACACTATTTATAACATAAAATTAAGCATAACTATAAGGGAAAAGTCACTGCCGCAAACTGTGTATTGGATTGTCAGACTTGGTGGCGTGGCAATTGGGGGCCCATGGAGGATGAAAATAACGACTCGATATCTCGCTAAGTACCAAAAATCCTAGCTACGGCTCTGCTAACTGGCCCATTGACTTCTTGCTACGCCACTGGTTAGACTTCTGCTGGAATTGCAATTGTACTTATTTTCAAAAGCTTAAGACAACAAGAGAGGTTAATCTAGTTGAATTTCTATATACAGAATATCGGCTACTGTGGCTTGTCCTATGAACTTTGCTTTATATCCAATGGACAGTCAGTTATGCTCAATGGAAATTGAAAGTTGTAAGTATAACTAGCAATTTCATGCAGTTACATGCCTAATAAGCAAAACAATTGACAGATGGTAGTACTGACAAGGATATACTGTATCATTATGCAAAGGGAGCAGCCTCAGTAGGAATTTCTCCAGACTCGATGTTAGCTTCCAGACTTAAATTTATTGGATACCGAATATCCATTGCAAAATTACAACTTAGCAGTGGTAATATGTTTAATTCAACTTTGTTTACAAATGAACAACAAACTCCAAAATGTTTAATATGAAATTAATTCTAGACAACTGATAGGAGTTTGTAGCTTTATTTGTTTAGTTTGTCATAATGAATTGTAAAAATGAATTTATTCTTTCAGGAAACTATACTAGACTAAAGATTGACTTTGCCTTCCAAAGGTGCTTAGGACGTTACCTGTTGGAGGTTTATTTTCCATCTGCACTTGCAGTTGTTTTATCTTGGTTGGGATTTTGGCTCGGAACCAATAAAAGTGCACGAATCTGTTTGGGGTTGATCAGCACTTTCATTCTCATTGAAATGATGCTCAATATTAACATGAATTTGCCCAAACTAAATGCCATAATGGCAATTGACGTGTACTTGCTTGCCTGTTTGATTATGACCGGTTTGACACTTGTTGAATTTGGTTTAGTTTATTTTCTCCACAGCGAGGACTTTAGGGGAAATAAGGTAAAACTTAACAAAAACCAGACACAAGCTGCATTCAACAAGTTAGTTTAAAATTTCGATTAAACATGTTTCGCTGTTTCAATGCTGTGAGTAAACAAGCAGACTAAATCAGCCGCCATTTTTACGTTAGTTTAAAAATGCTGTTTAGTTTAAATGACTTTTTGAATGCAGCTATTGTAGTTGTATTGATAGCCTGCTAATTACAATTAAATGCAGTTGTCGGATGCCGAACTAAGCAAGAAATTCCACTCCTTTGTGTGCAACTTGGACAAGTACTCAAGAATAGCATTTCCTCTTCTCTTTGTCGTCTTCAATTTATTGTATTGGATTATCACACTGACTATGAGTAATGTTGACCTAAATGGTCTGCTGCCTGTTTAAAAAAATAACTAGACCCCCTGTTTCTCGGCCATAAATGCAATTAATATCTAAACTATAATTATTGTTGTTTTAAATCAATGCCTGACATTGTATTTGTATCGAAATAAAATAGAATAAAATAAATCACATAAGCAAATAAAATTTTTGTTTGCTTATGAAATAGGAAAACAATCAAACACAGTGAATGTTCGATTTTTATTTCGCTACCTTATTCATTTATTCTTTCCAGCCCACAAAGAGATGTCATGGTATTTATTTATTTATTTATTTATTTATTTATTCACTCATGTTTGACTCCAGTGGAGTATACAGGTCAACAGATAAAAGGTCAGTAACAATTGAAAAATTCTTGGTCACTAAGAATGAAATTATGTATCGGTCTACGAAGATGTAGACCCTAGGCACTTTTTTTTCTAGAGGCCTCTGTTTATCTTATTTTAGCTTTTCATTCAATTTTTAAGGTCTACATATTAATTTTTTCAAGTGAAATATTTTGGACTCTAAAAAGTTCATAGGCAACAGCACCCCCAAGGAGAAAAAAACTTTCCTGCTGTACATACAGATTTTGACTGGTCTCAAAATCTGGAAATTGTGGTCAACTGTTTTGCCTAGACCAGAGATTCCCAATCTTTTTAAGATGGTGTACCTGTTAGTAGAGTACAATATGGTGACGTGTACCAGTAGGCAAGGCCGGCCGGACAGCGGTGCGAACGGTGCTCCTGCACAAAGCCCCGCGCTTAGAAGGCCCCGCACCGGGCTGGTTGCGTGCCCAAAACGTGACCTGAATGTAACAAAAACGTCACCGGCCGGGCCCTGCCAGTAGGTCAATATTTTTTGGGAACACTAATCGGATATGACGCAAAATATTGTTTTCAATGCTGATGCCCCACTGGTAAACAAACTTAAAACAGATGGTACTGCCTTTCCACCTTTTTGATGACTTTTGTGAAGAGGAGAACAATGAAAAAGTTTAAAGGAGAAAATGTAAATGTCCTTCAGTAGTTATCCTACTTATCAGAACCACTCATTCCATTTTATTTCAAGAAAATTTTTAAACTTGTACATTTCCTGCTTATCAGCACCATTAGAGCACTACAATTTGAATCCACTCAAAAGCAATGCCTTAACTACCTCCTTCCTACTTCCTCTTTTAAATTAAAAAATATCATTGAGAGTTGTGGAATGATTGAAACGTGAGATGTGCAGACCACTCTTCATCTGGTTTATTTCTTCCATTCTCCTAGTGTTTGCAGTTCAACGATACTCAGACTCAACCACAACCAACACCACAACAACAGACTTTTCATACGAGGTAAAAAAAAAAATCTGTGTCCCATCAGTTGATCGTTTAATCGAAAGGCCTATGGTTTTGATTTATTGTTTGTAGTCTAGAGTACCATTAATATCACTTTATTAGTTTGCCCCATCAAAGAACTAACCCCCATATTCTCAATCAAATTTCATTCAGGAAAATTTAACTGCAAATTTCATCTCGCTAACAACCCTCAACCCATTAAATAAAGATGACCAGGAAAATAAGACTTGGGAAACACCTGAGAATAAGAACAATGAGACTTCATATGTGAGTGAAGAGTCTGAATGCAACAAGACTGAGAAAATTCCATTATATATTCAAGGATTATTTGAACTGGATGCTGGTGGCAGATACATCAGTGGGGAGTCTGATTTAGCAGCAGCAAAGCTTGCTGTCAAGCACATTAATGAACAAAATGTTTTGCCTCAGTATCAAGTCATTTTACATGTTAATGATTCCAAAGTAAATTTCATTTTGGGTTATTTCAGCTGAGCAATTGGTAATCATCTTTTTTTTTCAAGTGTGATTCTGGTGCTGCAGTTGATGCTATTTTCCACGCACTTTACCAGAAGCAACAAATCATTATGCTATTAGGAACAGGATGTTCTCATGTAACAGTTAAATTGGCACAAATTGTCACTCGCTGGAACCTCCTTCAGGTTGAATTAAATTGCATAAATTGTTATTTGTTTTCATGTATATTTCTTAAATTATCCGCTAAGGTTTCGTATGGGTCTCGGACACCGGCTTTGAGCGATAGGAACAACTTTCCGTTCTTTTTCCGAACCATTGCACCGGATAAGTCTCACAATAGGGCCAGAAGAAAATTTTTGCAAAAGTTCAATTGGGACACCATAGCGATTTTACATCAGGATCATTATGTCACATCATTGGTAATGTACTTACATTCGGAAAAAAAAGGTCGCTCAAACGGTCAGTGCCCCTCCCCGCCATGGCACGGGGTGCGTCGCTGACCTTACTTAGATCTTAGCCTAATCCACAAGAAATACATTTCACTGTGCGTTAGGCTAGGTTTCTATGGCCTAGCCTAACCAGTTTGTCACCACCCCCTTTGGTACCCCAACCAACTGTTTGCTCCGCTTGTGCCTAACGGCAGCCCTGGTCTTACCTGTTGTCATTTGTGTGCGCCCAAATAGGGATTTTTCGGTTTGATTTTGGCGTCAAGATACTTGGCGCAGACTACAGCATTTTCTATTCGAAATGGATCTAATATTTTCAATAATTAGATATTCAACTTGTGATTGTAATACAGGAAGCAAATGATTTAATAGCTGTTTTGGAGCAAGCAAACATCACTATTGCTACTACGGTACATTTTGTGGAGGAAAACTTCAGGGAACAATTGCAGCAACTCAAAGTAAAATCCAGTTGTCGAAGAGCATCAAACTTCATTTCACAAATGTTTTGTTTATCACTTACAGCTTCGAGATCTGCGCATCATCATAGGCAGATTCTCTGCAAGCATGGCCACTAAATTATTTTGTGAGGTGAATTAATGTTTGATGCATTGTCTTCAGTTTTATATTGTTAATATACATGCAGGCATATCATTTGGGCATGTATGGTGCTGGCTATGTATGGCTATTGCAAAGTGATTGCATAGAGCCATGGTGGGTGAATGTTAAAGAAATCAATTGTACACTCAAGCAAATGATGTTGGCTACAGAAGGTTTTATTGCAATGAAGAGTCACAATGGTATTATTGGCACTGAGAAATCCGTAGCAAATTTAGTAAGTGTCTACATTCTTCCAGATCAAAATACACACAACCCTTGCTTTATGGCCTAGATACGTTCTGGAAAAGTTGGCTGTAAAGCGAAATGCCGTATAACGAATCAAGGGCCGTTCCACCTGATTCGTTATGGAATTTCCCGACTTTTTGGCTGTAAATCGAAAATTTAGCCATAATGGCGAAAAGCCGTATAAACAGCAGCCGTATAGCGAGGGTTGGGTGTATTTGGACAGCATACAAAAAGTAGTGCTAGATGTTTTGGTTTTAACTTTCATACTTTATTCAAACTGCAGACTTATGATGAATTTGTGGATCATTTCAACAAAACCGGTTACATCTTGACATCAACTGCACCTTTGGCTTATGATGCCATGTGGTTAATGGCTTTAACATTGAAAAATGCATCTCAGCAATGGATGGCAGAAGGAAGCCAATTAAGTCTGCATCAATTCAACTACAGACACAGAGAAATGGCATTAATGTGGCGCCACATTATGGAAAATATTGAATTTTTAGGTGTTTCTGTGAGTTATTCCAACTACAAATTGTGTATCCATTGCTGAATACATCCAAAGTTACATTTGTTATTTTCTTTGTTTAGGGACCTTTGTTTTTTACTGGTGCTGACCGTGTTGGAATTTCAGCTTTTTATCAAAAACAAGGTTCAAGTATTTCTTATGTTTTTAGGGGCCATTTATGGCACTAAGAGCCCTTAAGGCCAGTCTATTGGTGGAACTGGTTGCAAAAATTTGTGAATCGTAGTAGGGGCCCCAAATCTGCCACTGTTTGGTGTAATTCATCTTGACCTTTACATTATAAATGTTCACAGGTAATGCAATGAAAAAAATTGCTATGCACTTCCCGGCAAAACGGCTTTTGGATTTTAATTGTCGGAATTGTGTGCCAATCATCTGGACAGGTGTATAAGTGGAATAAAAAAGTTGCATTGTCCAACTCATATATACTTGTTCCACTAGATGGTAGAGTTCCAGTTGCTAAAAGAATCTTCAAACAAAAAATTCTCACAATTCATCCAATGGTATTTTTTGTGTTTACATCATTGGCAGCATTTGGAATAGTGTTAGCTCTTTTGTTTCTCGCTTTGAATGTCAATTATAGAGAATTGAAGTAAGAAATTCATTGACTTTGTAAGTATTTCTAAAGAAATATTCTAATGTTGTTTAAATTCCAGGTGTATTAAACTTAGTAGTCCAAATTTTAACAATATCACACTTGCAGGTTGCATTTTGGTTTACAGTGGAATCATCCTGCTTGCTTTTGATCATGCAACATTACCAAATGACAAGTTTTATGCCACTGTTTGCACAGTAAGACTACAGTTTCTAATTGAATGGGATATTGTGTATATGCCAGATATTTGCAACAAATAGTTGATTTTTGCAAGAAAAATTGCACTTTTGCAAGAAAAATTGCACTTTTGCAAGAAAAATTGCACTTTTGCAAGAAAAATTG